>JAXGGA010004306.1:0-90094 GCA_038373865.1 Uloborus plumipes
TCGAGGGATTTACGGAAAATCTTTTTTCATGACCTTAAATGCGTTTTAAAAATATTGAAATCAATAAGTGTGTAAAAATAAGAGTTTTTCCAGGGTAAATGCTTTTTCTGCGACAAGACGACTCGTCACTTCCCCATTAAAGATTTCGAACGTTTGATGACATTCGGTCGTTGGGGGGGTATAAATAAGCTTTTTAAAACATTATTTAAAAAATTTGAAAACAAAATGGATTTTTTTAAATTGGGGCCTTTATTCCCGAAGGCCAAGTCTTGTAACAATAAACACTAAATTAACAATTAAAAACCTCTCAATAATTTTTTTTTTAGTTGGGTAGGGTCTTGGTTTTTATTTTCTAACAATCCATAAAGAAAGCCATAATCTTTTTGCCAAAAAAAATTATTCCCGGCCATTCTTCATCTTGTCCCCGCGTCATCTGCCCTTTCCCGTTTGTATTTTCAATGAAGTTAAAATACAAACAACGGTACACAAGTACAATAAAATTTTAAAAAAAGAGTTGAAAAATTCAGCAAATACTGGTGAAAAATGCTATTTGCTAGGTTTTTAAAACTTTTTTTATATTTTATTTTGTACTTTGGGGGGCTTGTTTTTTGCTTCATTAATGAAAAGTTTTCGATTTCTTTTTTTACGATTTTCAATATTGAATAAAAATTTCATTTTTTCTAACTTTTTCAACTCGCTATCGATCCATAATCTCCCAAAAATATGTTATATAATTTTTAAAAGCCAAAAAAAATTTAAAAGAGCAACCCAAGATTAAATTAAACATATATTTCTATTCCACCAAAAAATCAATAACTCGCCAAAACATGTTAAATTAAAAAAAATTCAATAAATTGTAAAGTATACTTTTTAATTTCATACAAAATTTAAAAAAATTTTTTTTCTCCTATCTCGCCTCCCTAAAAAAAAATTTAAATTTTTTTAAAAAAAAAAAGGGGGGGGGTTTTTTTTTTTTTTTTGGGGGGGGGGGGGGGGTTTTTTTTGGGAAAAAAAAAAAAACCCCCCCCCCCAAAAAAAAAAATTTCCCCGGGGAAAAATTTTTTTGGGGGGGGGGAAAAAAAACTTTTTTTTTTCCCCAACCAAAAGGGGGGGGGGGGGGGGGGGGGGGAAAAAGGGGGGGAAAATTTTGGGGGGGAAAAAAAATTTTGGGGGGAAACCTTTTTTTTTTTAAAAATTTTTTTTTGGGGGGGGGGGGGGGGGGGTTTTTTTTTTTGGGGGGGGGGGGAAAAAAGGGAAAAGGGGGGGGGGGTTTTTTTTTTGGGGGGGGGAAATTTTAATTTTTTAAAATTTCCGAAGGGGGGGGGTTTTTGGGAAAAATTTTTTAAAAAAAAGGGGGGGGGAAAAAAAGGGAAAACAATTTTTAAGGGAAAATTTGGGGATGGGGGGGTTTGGGTTTTAAAAAATTTTTTTGGGGGAAAGGGAAAGGGGGGGGGGAAAAAAAAAATTTTTTTTTTAAAAAAAAAAGGGTTTTTCCCAAAAAAAAGGGGGTTTTTTTTCCCCCGGTCCCCCCCGGGGGGGGAAAAAAACCCCCCAAAAAAAAAGGGGGTTTTTTTGGGGGGGGGGAAAAAAAACAGAATCGGGTTTTTAAACCCCCAAAAACCCACCTGGGAAAACCCCCAAAAACCAAGGGGGCCCCGGGGGGTTTGCGATACGGGAAAAACCCTTTTCTTGTTTTTTTTTTTGGGTTAAGGGGGCAAAATCAACCAAAAACTGTATCGCCACAACATTCTTCAGGCCGTCGTACTTCTGTAGGCCCAGAAGAAACTTAGTGATGAAGATTGGATATTCCAGAAGGACTCAGCACCGGTTCACCAGACCAAAACGACTCAGGACTTGTGCCGGACCCATTTTTCAGGCTTCATCTCCTCTACGGAATACCCCCCTACTCGCCGGATCTGAATCCCATGGATTACAGTGTGTGGTCCATTTTGGAGGCTAGGGCCTGTGCTAAGCCACACAAAAGCTTGGAGTCGCTGAAGCAGTCGCTTCTTTGAGAATGAGACCGATTGTTGCTGGAAGAGCTGCGGCCCATCGCTGAAATTTTCAAATTACGTTTGGATCTATGTATCACCGCTGGAAGAAACCACTTCGAAACCGGCTGAGTATATTATTGTAGGAAGTCTATGTTAACATTATTAATTGTTGCTTTGCTAAATTTCTTTTATTTAATAAAATTATCACAATCAATCTTTGTCCGGGTTTTTCTGCCGCACCCTGTAATGCAAAAAGTAAAGCTTCTTTGAGAATCCCCGATTTAGAGAATCATCGAAATATAGATGAGCACCCCTGCACTGTAGCGTAATAAATCAGGACAATCTTTTGTTGCTAGAATAGACGGTTGCATGCAGAAAAATCACCTGGAGTATTTTTTCTTGTTTTTTCTCTTTCGCTTTTTTTACGAGTTTTTGTTATGGTGTTTTTTAGAATGTAATCAGTTTATGGTAATTTGCCGGAAAAAAGGGTTTTCATTAATGATATAACGTAAAGTATAGGTAAATATTAACATAATATTAAATTAATTTTTCGAAATAATGCATTGAACATACTGTTTTTATGTTATTAAACCTTGTTTGAAATTTTCGGTCGAGATTGACTTACAGAATTGGTTTTTATAACTGTTTATTTTGTGACGCCCTTCACAAAGTAAAAAAATAAATAAAAATAAATAAAGGGCTTAAGTTGACGTTTATTTTAGGTTTAGTTGGAAACATCGGGTTGGAAAGTTCAGGATAGGGGTCGTAAAGGGCGCAGAAATGGTGGAATTAAAGTAGTAAGTAGGTAATTATCATCCTTTAAAATAATTATAAAACATAAATTCAAGGTATACAGTAATGTGTGATGATAAGTGAAAATAGAGTGCAAATGAACGATGAGAATGCAGGCAATCGAACTGCTGTAATCAAGTTATTTATTAATATATTCAGCCGCTATGCGAAAAAGTTGTATTTTTTATAATAATAAATGTTACTACTATTATTATTACTTATTTATTTGTTTGTTTCGCTTCTGTCTTTATCTCCTAACAGCCACTGTTGTCAATGATTTCTTAAAAACCATTTCAAAAAAATTCACTAGCATCATTTAGAAATGCACCTTTTAAATAGTTGCCTTTGTTTAGTGCATAAAAACATTCTTCAGTATTTCTACATTAATTGTTTTTTATTTTACTTCCATCATTACTACAGAAAATAATATTATAGTACTTAAAATGTCTAGTTTTTTTGATCATATTTAGCAGCCTTTTCTTTAAGTTCGTTTTTTGCAACATTCTTATAGTCATCACACGGAATACTAACTCTGTGCCAAATATTTTTGTGTATGTCTACTATTATTATGTCATTTTTTTTTTCGTCAAAGAGAATGCCTTTTAGTAGTTTATTATATCTGACGATGGACATGTAAAAATCTAAGATATCTCTTTTTACGCGGGGCAAGTGTTTTAAAGCATCTTATGTGTGTTTGTGTGAAATATATTTAGTGTGTGAGAAGGTCAATTGCACTAATATTAAATTCTGATGCATATATTTTTAGAAAAAAATAGAACGAAAAAGAAAAACTAGTATCAAACTGTCGTTTTCCCTTATCTGTGCATGCAGATGCATTCTTCAAATTGTTGTATGTGTCACCTTTACTTAAAAGAAAATCTTCTTGTATTATTTTTGAATGGTATTTAATTAAAAAAAGGCATGGCAACTATAGCTAATTTTTAAATGAGGTTATTCGAAGTGCATGGAATTTGGTGTTCTGTAAATTTTCTTTTAGAGAAACTGAGAAAAGTGTTTGTCTGCGGCAGAAATAGTCCTTTTGCCTAAAACGAGTTAAAGTGTATTAGAGCTTTTTCAGAAGTTCTTAATTAAATTTATTAAAGATGTTGTTTCCGCCGTATGTCCAGTTTTCTGTGTTATATGTATGTATGTTAAAGCGCTTGCCTTATGTTATTAAATCTGTCGCAAATAATTGTGGATGCACTTAAACTTGCAAAGTGGTTTTTACGCCCCTTTTTTGCTTTTATCCAACATTTGGAAATTTCTCTATTGAAATATTTTATTTTTGGTTGGCGAAGAAATTTCACCTTGTTGCATCTAACTAAAATGAATCTTTCATTTAGCTTATTATTTAGTGAAATCTGCTTTAAAAAAGGCTTTTAAATTATGAAGTAGTCCCGAAAACCTATATTATTTGCGAAACATGAAAAGTTTCAAATTCCATAATCCAAAATTCTATTTTTGCATAAGTACAGCGGTATCGATTGATAACAATTCACTTCAGAATTAATACTTCTATTATTCGTTTTCTTTAATGAGATCCAATGAAAAAGCTTATCTTACTTAAAAAACTGACACCAGACACAACCAGTGTAATAAAAGCTTTAAAAAACCTCATTATTACTGTTAGTTTCATGTCATTTTGAACATTCCAAATCTGTTGACTACGCATCTGTTTTTATAGCTATCGTTATTGAATCTTTTTCTTTCTTAACCTAGTAAGAGGAAAAATGGGTTACTGTACAATAAATATTCGTGATGCTTTTCTTTTGAAACATGACCAATCATATGGCACACATCCAACTCAGATTGTTTTGACTATCTTGAAGCACGATTCTGTATATCGTTCCTTAGATTATCTGTGCAGCATACATTTCCAACAGCTGATTCGCTCCGATTTTTATCCCGTTGTTTCAGTGGCTAGATCATATTTTGAATGTCAGCTTCAGGTTTTGCTTTCAAAGTTGTTGCAGTTGACTGGCCATGTGTTTTTCAAGCGTGGCAGATGTTTAAAAATATTTTTAAAGATTCGCGAAAAAACCGAGTTGGTCATCAAGTTTTGAGCATTATGGCTTTTGTTTATTGAAGCTATGATGTTGAAATTAATTTGTTTTGATACTTTGTATTGTTTTAATTTATTTTTGGACTTTGTTTTCTCAATCGCGTTGCAATACCCTCAAAAATCTATTTCTCAGTTTAGTTTACACTAGAAGTGAATTATGATGAACATAAATGCGTTATTGTGTTGTGTATTGATAGAAAAAGAAAGGATTATATTTTTTAATAATGTAAATAAAAATGTAAAAAAGCGTTAATAATTATAAAAATAATACATCTATTTAAAACATACTGTTTCATTAGTCTTTTATGAAGTATATTCCAATCTAATATATATATATATATATATATATATATATATATATATTTAAATTGTACGCATTTGTTTGTATCATCATATTTTTTAGTGAATTGTTTCGTTAAAAAATGTGGTTAGAATGTCATTTTAATGTAACATTAACAACGGTAAATTAATAACGGTTTTAATGTAACATTTTAGGCAATTACATTCATTGTGCGTGTGTCTTTGTATTCCATTCTTTTTGTTTAAATCCTGTCTTTGCTCTAATAATTGTTTTGATAATTATTTTAAAAATTCTTCCACAATTGACTGTTTTTGAAGAAAGATTTTTGATCTTCAAAATTTTAAACTTCGTATCTAATTACAATTAGGAATTTTTTGTTCTTAAGTTTACTAAGTTTTGTCATAGCAGTTGTACGTTTAAAATTTCATTTCTTGCTTCATGTTTCAGTTGTTCGCATCAATTTTCAGAAATTAGGACAATTTATTTAAGCAAATAAAGTTTTTTTTTTTTTTTTCATTTTAAAGCTTCGATAAATTATGATTTGACTACTTGAAAATATTCTCGAAATTTGAGTAGAACAAAATTTTGTTTTACAGTAGTTCCACAAAACTTGCATTCTGTTGTTTATAAAATTCTATTCTGCAAAGCGCGTATGAAATTTATGTTCACGGTCCTAAACAAAATAAAATATTCATTTTTCACTTGAAACTCGAGCTCAGTTACACTTTTTTTTTTGAAAAGAGAAGGGAAGATCATTTGAATTCAGTGAAATTCACAGAGAGTGGGTGTGATCCCAAGGCACTTGACCTTAACCAATGAAAAGTACGCTCATCTGATTTGATTTTTGAACTTTCTAGATTTATGTGTCTTCGTGTGGAGAATATTTCGTGGTTTGGGTGAGATGTTTCTGGTTTAACTTTCTCGTTTCAAAAACCGAAAACACTCTTGCATTAGAAAGGAAGGCGGCGCTTTTTTTTCTTCTTTTCTTTGAGTTGAATATATGTATCATTATATAAATATGTGTTTGTCAATGTAGTGAATGCGATTAAAGAACCTGGATTCCTTGAAATTTATATTTATAGTTAAGTTATAGTTTCCAATGATTCTATTTAGTGTTTTTGCGTCGACTTTAAAACTGATGTTTAAATGTAGTATCGATGTTGTTCAAAGAATAAAATTAGTTTTTACTTTTTAGAGCACTTGCCGATTGAAGTTCTAAAGTTGAAACATTTTTTTTTTGTTTCAAAAATATTTTTCTTTTTCTTTGTTGCTTCGTGGCGAAATTTGTTTTCTACGCACATTGTGAAAGTGAAATGTTTACATTAAAAGATACTAATAAAATATTTAATTCTGGATTCAATAATAAGATTTTACAGTATTGTTACAAATCTTGTAAATAGTTGTTGTTTTTCCTGCCTTGCACCATTTTTGGCGAGGAATCGCTTGGTGTCACTAGTTTTGGTTTTATCTGGCGACATGTTGCAAAAGTATCTGAAGATATCACTTTTATCATTTGTATACTGACCCGTTAACATTTTGTAGTTTTTGCACTTCCCCTAATTTAATAAGCATGAAGACATTTTCGCTTTGCGTTGCAATATTGTGATTTTTTTCTTTTTATCACTAGACTTTTCTTGAATGGATTATTTAAGCTTGTGAATGAATAGAACACTCTGGATTTTGCTAGAATGTTGTAGAAATATCCTTCCGAGTATAAATAGCTGTCCAACTGCCTTGAACACAGTTTGTTTTCAGATTTGATTTCTAGGAGACTCGTTTTATTCGCTTGGGCGAATGTTTGTTTTACTTTTGTAATTTCTTAATAACTGTTCACGTTAGATACGTGGTGCTGAGTTACTGTTGAGAGTACAGTGAACTGTTTGCTACCTAATTGCTGGATGTTTAGCAATTGTTTCCAGCTCCTATTGTAAATAAGTGCACATAATTGTAAATAAATTTATAGTTACTTCCTCAAGATTGGAATGATCATTTAAGAAAGTTGAAGGTGCTACGGACTCGTTGCAGTATATTCACTCTTGTGTTGTACATACTTTTAATCATTTAAAAGTTTATAACTTATGTCTATTCCCCCCCCCCCCCTTTGTGAACGTAAAATCGCGTCAAACGAGGTAGGCTTTTCCAATATTGTACTCTGAATTTCACCCATCTTAAGTTCTACCAGTTTTTGAAAGTACGTTTTCATGAGCTCTGGCTTCATTTTCAGATCGATTCTGGACAATGAAGATTTTTTTTTAATTCTAAAACCATATTAACAGCTATTTATGCGTAGCTTCAGAAGTACAGTTCGTTCTTCTATTCCGCCACTACCACCGTTGCATGCTTTACTTTATAAATGGGTGACATCTTGATTAAGAAAATTCAGTAAGACCATTCTGCTTCTTCCGATATTATTTTGCTGGATCCGATAATGAATTGGAATAAATTAAAATATGAAAAAAGAAAAACATCAACGCAATGACCAACACATCTAATAAGGGAATCCTCGTTGGGGAAAAAAAGAAAATAAAAATATTCTCATCGTTGTCTCTCGAATCACTATAACCGTGTTCAAAAAACAAAAAGATAAAACAAATTTGTCTCCCATGTTGTTCGTAATTGACATTATAACCGAACGCAAGGTAAATTTGTCAAGCGGTAAATTAAAAAAAGAGAAGAAAAAAAATAGCAGTAGGAAAATTATTTTTATTTTATTTATTTATTTTCGTTGGTATTGCTAAGACGAACCTTTCAAAAGATATCTGTATAAAGTTCATAAATTTTTTTATTAAGATAGGAACTTTAAATAGAACTTCTGGTCTCAATTTGCCTATTGTAAAAATTATAAATAAATTTTATTTATCCTAACTAAATGTATGATTTAACTTTTTATGAAGCTTGCCCTTAGTAGGTATCGAAAACTAACTTCGCGACGGGGTAGGTTGGCGAATAATTTTTCTCTTACTTCAGGATTCCTCTAAACAAAATTATTAAAGCTCCAAATTCAGAACTTGAAAGTATTTATAGCCAAATTTATGTGTTTTTAAGTTACATTTAAATTTTGTTGCAATAGCTAACCGAAAAAGTAACAAAACCACCAACTGAAAAGTGCACCTTATGCGGTGTTCTTGACGCAAAATACTTGACTTCCAAATTGAGTTACTTTTAAGTTTTAATCACTTTTATTTGTGCTTTTATTTGTATTAAATTTTGCCACTTTTTCGCATAAAATATTTCGCATATTCTTATCTGGTGTTTTACATTTCAGTATTTTACTCGTGTTTAAAAGCTTAAAACTAAAATTGCTTTCAGCAGCTATTCTGTATTATTTCTCATCTGATATACAGGTAATAATCATTGTAATATTATCATCAACGATTTTCTTATATTCCATTAAAAAGAGCAAAATCACTATTTGTGTAATATTTCCGTGATCGCTATAATTATATTTATCTCGGAAAGTCAAAACAAATGGTCTCAGAAATGGAATTTTTATAACCTTGCTGAAATATCGATTTAACATTACATTTAACCGAGATCCTAATTTTAACAGCGCAGCTAAACATAGAATGATGTTTTCCGTTAAGCTTTCTTTGCCTTGGCATCTACTTTTGCGAAAGCAATTTTCATAATTGTTCTTGTCTTCATTCAAATCATCATTTTTAGTACTTGCTGAAACTTCTATTTTCTTTCAGAAAGATTAAAGAAAGGGGTTATGAATGAGCTCTTTGCGCTTGCTCTTTCTTTGCTCTGCAAAATATATCGCCTGAAAGTTGATGTTTCCTTGTATTGCAACTTAATATTTTATGAGCTTCTGAGTTTTGCTGGAGCCTTTGTTACCTCTCTAATGGTTTTATTTTTGCTGTGAAAATAATTTTTCGGTGGCAATAGCATTTCAAAAGTCTTATTACTACATGCGTTAATGTCAGTTAGAATGGTTTAAGCGTGTTATAGTGCCTGCTAGTTTAAGAGAATATGTGTTCTTTAATTTAAAATACAGTGGTGAATTGGGAATAATTTTTATTTGCCGAATAATGTCGCTGTTATAAAAAAAAACA
The DNA here is from genome assembly GCA_038373865.1 of Uloborus plumipes. Classification (NCBI taxonomy): domain Eukaryota; kingdom Metazoa; phylum Arthropoda; class Arachnida; order Araneae; family Uloboridae; genus Uloborus; species Uloborus plumipes. Next base: position 9,205 of record JAXGGA010004306.1, read on the forward strand.
TTCAATGCTGTATTGTAATCAATTAATGTTAATTTCTTCTGGTCATTATGTCGAAATATTTCAGAAAACAAATCGTTAGTTCACTAAACGTACTCCAAAAAGAGGGAACAATAAGTCGAAATATAGTTCCACATATCATAATTAAGTACTAAACAATTTATATTAAAAAAAGGAAAATAAATTAAAAGAAAGAAGAAAAAGAAAAGAAGTAACAAAAATTATACGAACAATTTCAATGTTTTTTTTCTTTTTCTTTTAGTTAGAAACGCATAACTTTGCAATGCTAAGGATTAAAATAAATGTTCTCAAATTTGTATCTTTTTCGGCCTTTCTAATATTCACAAACTTATCTGAATTAAGTCCATTGGCACTCATTTAAAAAATTGAAATTTTTCTTGTGTCAGCGAAACTTTTATCGTGGTAAATTTCCATGGACGAAAAAGGGAGGTTGTTTTTGAGGCGTTTATTTTACAAATGAATACAAAAAAAAAAGGGAGTAGCAGAATCGTTTCTTTTTTCAAGGGCCCATCGATGAAGGGGGGAGGCGGGGGGAGGTGCTACCTCCCCAGAGCCCTTTTTTTAACAAAATTGCCAATTCTACTACGGTAATTTATATATGTGTAAGGTCTAATCTCTCCTCCCTCATCCCAACTTAAGTTCCAGCTGCGCTATTGCCCTTTTCACATTTCATCAAGAAATCCTTCTGTTGTTCATGCTCAAGAAATTCATTTGGAATTTTGTTTGATCACACTCATCTGTCAAACGATTGTTAATGTTTGCTTTGTGTTTCTCATCGTTTTACGTTTATGTTGAGTGCTATGATAACAAACGGAAATAATCATGTGTGTTAAACTGCACTGCAATCACAGGAACAGATTATAGGCATCAGAAACGACTCAAGGCGAAATTGCTAATGAAAAAAGCTATAATGTATGAAGAAGAAAGATAGATAGAGAGACTATAGTATATGTAATACAAGACGGAGCACAGTAACGTAGCCAGAATTTTTTTTGAAAGAGGATATGGCTATATTTTGAGAGAAGGGGGATATACTTAGATTTAGTCATTGGTATGGTCAAAGAAAGGAAAAACGTCTTTTTTGGGAGGTGGAGGATACATTCTCAAATATCTCCCCCTTTTAATATGCCACTAATTGAGCCTGCCATTGAAATTAGTTTATCCTGATTCATCAGGTCCGTTATACTGTTTTAAGAAATTATTTTTGTTAAAATGTATAATAGATTCAAATTTCATTTATGACATCTTTTCAGAATGATTTGTGTTTAGTTTCCCCCTTGATAAACTACCGAAAAATGTATATCCATTGCGAGTTTCTTTGCTAATGCAAACTCTTGTTTTGTGCCTAATAAATAAAAACGAAACACGAACAATTTACTAAAATAATTTGAACTCTTATCTCTATTTAAAATTCATTGCTCATGAAAACACTTGGCATTTGGTAAAGTTTTTACTTCTCTAAATAGTAAATGTGTAAAAATGTTTATTTTTTTCACTTCCGTTAACATTCACAGCCCAAAGTATAAATGATAATTAACAATGGTTACGAGAATACTACTAGACAAGATAATCGCTCTGTCTCATTAGGAAACAAATGGTCATATGCAAGCGCTCCGACAATTGAATAAAAGGCGGAAATTACATGAAAAAATGCGGAATTGTAAATTTTTAACTTTTCTATGCTTTGGTAAAGCAGTGAAAAATTCTGGATACCACAACTCATGGTGTTTAATGCAGAGTTATAAAAATGATGAAATTTGATACGGAAAAACTTCGAACTATATTTTATTTTTATATTCTTTTTCAATTTTATGAAATAAGTATTTTTTTTTCAGTGTAATTAGAGTGAAAGGTATTCGTTTTTAATAAATTTGTAATTTAGTTTATTTAGATACATTTATTCATTTTACTATTCTTTTTACAGTTTCATTCATTGACGATTGTTACGAATAACGTCTAATACGATCTATCTTGTGAAATTTTAGCACTTGGTATTAACGGAGTTCCAACAGTCTTTAAAAATCAATATATAAGAGCTTTTTACTGGGCTGCTTTCTGGAAACAAAAAGTTGTAAGACTTTTTAAACCGCTTTAGCTAGACTAAAATATCCGAATTTTCTGAGCCATTTATTGGAATAAAATTTTAAGTCAGTAGCTAGTTAAGATAAAAGATGCAATAAGCTCTTGTCTATTCGACTTACTGTGGTGGAAGGTTAGACTGGTTAACAAAAAAGTCTGTTAAAACGGAGCTCCATTTATTACCCAATTTCCCATGTAATGAAAGAACATTTTGAGATGAATGATTAATGTGAAAGCGCTTACTGCCTGTTAATAAACTTACCGAATGTGAAAAGTTATTACAGAAAAAAGTGAAAATTTAGTTTTTAAGTTTTGAATTTTCCCTCCTGTTTGTTTTGTTCTTTCTCTCTGTCTCTCTTTTTTCTTTTGTTATACCTCCTAGTTTGTAAGGAGTCGTTATCTGCACCAAATGTTACGGTATATTTTAGAATGGGCCGATTTAAACATACCTCATTTTTTGCTTAGCCGTATAGTACAGAGACGGGCTCAGTAATACAGGGGAAGTAGGCGATAGCCTACTTTACCTGTATTACTGAGTAGTTTGCTTATTAGAATCAAAATTGATTATTTCTTTCTGCTTACATGTAAATGACTTTAAGAATCAAATGTTTTTAGATCTATACGGTTCCGCTTGTGAAAATCCAACTCCTGCTGAAGCAAAATATTAAAACATAAGCAAATCTTATCACACTAGTTGACCGGCAACTACTCAAACATAACAAAATAGTGGAAAACTTCGAAAATATTCTTTTGGAACATATAAAACGAAGTAGGTTTGTTATTAGAAGACTTGTTCTTAAAGGAACAAATTAACATCGTACAAACATAGCTATAAAAGGTGGCTGTAAAATATAGACATAGCCCAAAATAGCTTTGCAAGATATAGAGCAAAATACCTTCGCAAGACACGACATAAACGCCACACAAGCTGAACAAAAAGAAGAAATTAATTAATTTTAATGTTGCGAATCTAACCATAGTCGAGCAAATTTCCACTAAACTCCTAAAACCAACGCCAGCGTAATTAAAGAAGGATTAATTTTACTCCTTTTAAGGAAAGACAGAACACCCCCCGGGGTAAAATCTCACTAAGCTAAAAAGAATTCTCATTAATGCAGATCCACTTTCGCTGCTAAGTTCTACTTCGTATGTGGATTTACAAAGCAGATGATTATAAGCCCAACGACAGGTAAAGACAGCAATAATTCTAAAGAAATCGATACGAGTATTTATGGCACGCAAAAGAACTTTTAGTGTATTTTAGTAAGCTGGCGTTATTTCTTTTCTTCATAATCCACATTTCAAGATTAGATTCGCTACTAGTATTGATTAAGTGCATAAATAATACTATAAATGTGCGTTGGAAAAGAGCTTATTGAAGTGTTTTTATGGTTATACTTTCAGAAAATTTCAGAAGGGCGATAAAAATTCGGTGATGTGAAAATCACAGGAAACATTTTCTCAACTCTTGCAAAATAAGTCGACCGTTTTTCGAAGAAATATACAAAACAAATACCCCCCCCCCCAATGAACATTTTTATTGCTTTCAAAATTTATCATAAAATCGATTAAATGCATGAAAAATTTAATGGGTATAGTTTCCAGAACTTTGTTTATCGAAAGTCCTTCTCTTAAAAACTTTTAATTAAAGAAACGTAATTAATGCTGTTGCAGCTGAGAAGTAGTCTTCGTGAAATATACAATAATGCATCTCGTATCAGTATTGTCAAACTTGAATGTTGCTTTATGAGATGCCTTTTAAGAATAGTTTCAGTCGAAGGCAGCTAAAGAGAATGTGTGTGACGAAAAGACATTCAAAGAAGGGTGATCTAAGTATCTGATGATCAGTGGAAGATTTTTCATGGATTTTTTTTTTTCTTGAATTTTGATATTTTAACTTAGAATTACGAAATTTCGCACTTATCTCGTTTAATGAGTAGCTTTTCTTAGTATTCTTTCCCGAAAATGAACTTTGTTCAACACTTGTTTTGCCCGGAGACTACATTTTGACAGCGAACGAGTCGTTAAAATTTTGCAGTGTAGTGATTAGTAGCACTCGGTCAAATGCAGATTTGCAAATACAGCAATGCGATTTGCGAAGGTAACGCAATTTTTTTTAAAATTTATTTACTTAAACACACACACATAGACCGTAAAGGCTAATTGCTTTCCTATCTTTCAATCATAATTTACCTCAAAGCAGAATAAGGTAAGACAACTAAAACGGTTTTCTTTTTCATTAACTCAAAGTTGCTAACTCTTTAAGCACTTTTAGTCACATTTTACCTCCATGAAAACTTTTTATGATCATACTGTTGCGATTATAATTATTGCCATCTAATTAAGAATAGATTTTTTTGGTAAAAATATTTTACTTTAATTTTTGCTTAATTAATTACAAATAGGTCTACCATTCTATTAAACATTAGAATTCAGTTTTTCAAGATAATTCTAAGTTGAGTAAAATTTAATTCTATTGTTTTACTCCCAGTTTAATAAAATTGATAACATCAAAAAGTGTAGCGCAAGGCTTTAAAGAAATGGATCTGCAAATATCAATTCGAAAACTTTGCTTAAAACCGGTTACAGCCATTTAAATGCCAAAAATCTGAACTTGACATTAGGCAGAATAAATTTTGCTATTGCTACAAATGTATCATACATTGTTATAGTTTTAAGATATCAAAGAGTCAAAAAATCTTTCATGAATATAAAGCAATGTTTTTATTTTATTATTACACAAATAGATAGAGGAAAACAGTCATTTTGTGCAATTTGATAAGTCATTTTGTATGTATCAACGAAACAATCCATCTTACATCGGCAAAACCCACACATTATTTATCATCCAAATTTATCAGTTTAACCATCATAATTTTGCTGTTTCAAATTTTGAAACTCAAGAGCGAATAAACATTTCGTAAAATTAAAGCCATGAAATATTTAGAAAACCAAGCGTAAATACGAGCATAAGTTTCAAAAATTTTTTTGTTTCAATTCCTCACATGTGCTGGTTTGTTCCCTCAAAGCTGCTTTCGTCTTGTCTACATCATTTTCTATTCCAGTTGTTCTTTTTCTGTCTTCTCGAGAAACTAGATTTAAAACGAAAAATTTAAGCAGAATTTTTTAAGTTTCTTTGAGTAAAATCTACTCTTTTATGGTTAAAAATGCATTTGTAGTTTGGAGCAAGAAGGAATTATTCATGGTAAAGTAGGTTTGAATGGTTGCGTCGAACTCCTTTTTTCTTCTATCGATCTTTATTTTGCTAAACATGTTGAAGAAATAATTTTTTGTAACGAATCTCAGAATTCAAAAAATTAGATACCACAAGAATTTAAAATGCGACTGCACGTGTACGTATATGTGCTTATGTGTACGTACATATACTTAATTCAACTCCTATGTAATGGGAAGTAAGTCAGAAGTCGAACTTTTCAATAATGTTGTCTTGTCTTTGACAAGTGCAGACAATGTGGATAAAAGTTTTGAAGACACATGACAACTTGTCGTGACTTTGATAACTTTCATAGAATGCAAGAGCGCTAATTAACCGGATGGATCAAGATAATGTTAAATAGTTTGGCCTGTATCGCAAGATACCTAAAGGTTGAAGAAAAGATCTTTTGATATTCCCAACGAAATATTTTTGATCATCACTACACGGGGATTCTTATGTGACCCTCATGTGACGTCCACATAAGAATTCCATTTTAGTCACTGGAATATTAGTGTCGTAAAGATAAAATGGATTTAACATACAAGTTATGACTCCTGAGAAATTGCCGACCATCAATGTTTTTTAAATATTTAACTTAATGCAAAGTTGAGCCAATATCAAACCTCTCGTAGGCAAAAGAGTATCTTAAACTCCATAAAGTATTTCACAAGCAAACGTAAATTAATTGGGAAAATATAGTAAAAATAGACAGAACAAGTAATTCATGTTTAAAGAAAAAACAATTTGTTAATTATAAACTTGGAGATTTATATCTTATACAAAAAAAAAAAAAAAAAATAGAAAGCAGTTTCTCGACATTGTTTTACGTACCGGAGCTACCGCCTTTGATCATAATTTTTCAAAAAATATTAATTATTTTCGCTCTAGTTCTTACAAAGAATGAGTAAACTTGTTACAGAATAAGTTGTTTGGCCTTTGTAGTGTAAAATGTGTGCAAAATATGCCTTGTTTAAGCTAAAGCTTTAATGAGCTCTTCACTCTAAGATCTAAAGACTTAATTCATGCTAAAAAGCATGAAAAATCTTCAACACATTCTCGGACATCTAGCTTTTGTAAAATTTTGTTTTTGAACAAAACATTTCAACGCCTTCCAGACCAGGCATTTCTATGCAGGAAAATGAGCTTAATCTTTAATCCGCATGATAAATGTAACCTTTTTTGTCGTTTTTTATTTATCTCCTTAATTATTTGCCACTAAAATAAGCGAAAAAAATTCAACGATATATGTAGGGAAGTAATTTTTCCCCTTCTTGATTATTTTGTTTTAATACTAAGGCTTAACTGAAATTTCTTAAACGTAACATTGGTTTAGAATTAACGAAAATAAAAATAAAATTAAAAAAAAAAAACAAGAAGAAAAACGGAGTAAGTTTATTTTGTAAAATACTTTAAAAAATGCTTTTGAACTGACGCCTTCAATGAAGAAGAGTAGAAAAAGCTTGTTTTATTTGAAAATTTCCAAAAGCTCGAAACCCACAAATATCGGCTAGCATAGGTCCAGCCTTGTGTTGCTTTTTTTAAATTTTTATTTACAAAATTAACGTTATAATTACTATCATTTCTTTTTGTTCTTGGCACCGATTAAAAAGCTTGTATTACCCACCTACGACAGAGCAAGTCCATTGTTAAAACTGTTGGTTGTTTATGCCACCTTTTAGGGTGAAACTTTGTAGCGCCAGCGGAACCCCATAAAAGGTGCCACTTGACTTCCCAAGGCAGCCTTAAAGGTGCCATTTAGCTCCATATGTACCCTACGGCAACCTTAGGGGTGCCGTAAGGAGCCAAATGGCACATTTAAAGGTGCCCTATTGAATCAAGTAGCACCTTCAGAGAGTTCCGCTGGTGCTACAACGGTTCATCCTAAAAGGTGCACATGCAACCAGCAGTTTTAAGTGTATGATAAAAACTAAAAAGAAGTGACTCATCTGATCAAAATATGCACTTTATTTAAATCGTAGAAAAAGTAAATCATAAATCAAAACCCATTCTGTTTAAAAAAGGACAAATCTTAAAAACTTCTCATAGCCTTTTTGTTCGATCTTACAAAAAAAAAAAAAAAAAATCAAATCCTACTATCCTATTTCAGAGTAGAATTGTGCTAAGTATGATGTCATGAACAGTGGGACTTCGAGTTATCGAGAGTTGACTGATTAAGATACTGAGTTAGAAGACTGAGTTAAGATTCGTTCAATCACATAAATCTAAAGCAGGGGGAAAAAATGCTCGCTAAGGAATTCTTAATGGCTTTTATCTCTTAATTTTTTTCGAAAGAAAAAAAAAACCATTTGCCTTTAAATGTATACTTTTCTTTGAAGTTTATGGTGATGACGGTTCATTAGAAGCAGCTAAAGTTCTGATCTGAATATCAACTTTTAAGAAAATCAGAAATGCTTTAAAACTTCTGAACTTTTTTCCGTTTTGAACTTATTTTCTTGACAAGTCATTCGTTGGTGTATGTCGTTTAGTACTAATTGACGGAGAACTTAAGAGATACGTTTGTATGTTCCATATATTTAAAAGTTTTTAGCTTTAGCCGATATATTCATTACTAACCATTTAAGTTAAGCAAGTTAAAACAATTACAACTTACGAGCTGTTGCAAATCGGCCTGTATGAGATTCTGCGCGCTTTTTCTGCGTCATAGTTTCAACCAGCGCCGTATTTAAGGGATGGGTTTTTAGGGTTCAAACCCCCTCCGAAATGTTGCAGATATTCCAGAAAATGCTTTTCATACCTCCACTTTTGGAGAAAATCATTGTTTATTATTATTTTTTTAATTTTCAAATTTATTTTTCAATTTCATTTGAAAAACGAAATAATCATTAGTGAATAAATGTACAAATGAAGTGTTTTCTCTGCAGTATTTATTTATTCATTTATTTATTTATTTATTTTTTGCAATAATCACAAACATAATTTCTTACAGAAAAATACTTTATCCTTTTAATTTTGAATATCAGTAACAAAAACACCACAATTTTTCGAATTTAAAAGTGTCAAACTCTGTAGTTAATGCAGTTTACTCGTATAAGTGTCATAAAATAGAATTTCAGAAGCATTACCTCCAATACGCTTATATGAGTAAATGTATCTATCCTTTGAAGTGATTAAAAACATCTAATATTTAATAGAAGCGAAGTTATGCTGTGTACACATCAGATTTTTTTTATTGGAAATGTACGTCATTTTTTTAAACATTTTTCACATAATGCCTTTTAAGAATCTATTGTAACAAAAGCAATATAATGTAGAATATGAAATCAACTTTTATTGATCATGTAGATTTCACGAGAAATGCGTATGATAAAACCATCATTTTATGACCTTTTAAATAGTCTAAGATCCCACCGCAGTTTATCTACACTCATAGCGTACACTCATGACGTATATTTCAAATTAAAGCTGATTTTTTTCTGAACGTGATGCACTATGTCCGCCTATGTAGAAGTGCCCGAAACCTATAGGCAGCCTGGCCTAAACAGGTCACATGAATGTAGTATTTCTACTCATAGCGTACATTCATGACTCATATATCAAATTGAAGCTAATTTTTTCTGAACGTGGTGCACTAAGGCTGCCTATGTAAAAGTGGCCGCAACCTCTAGGCAGCCTGGCCTGAAGTTTAGGGTTCAAAATTTCAAATGGTTATAAAAGACGGAAAAATCGGTCGATTCTTTTGGTTTTTTTACTAAAATTACTCTTAATGTGAGTACTTTTTCGAAAAAAAAATTGATGAACTTAAATTTCAAAAATTGCCGATAGGGGGAGCTTTAGACTACCCAAGTAGCATCAACTCATCGGATTTTGCTCGGCCGATCAACTAACTCCTCGTAAACTGATCCCGTAACTCACGACGACATTGTTCCGATCAGTATCCGAGCACGGTTTTCGATGAGCTATTTTCATCGGAAAGCGATATCTTTCGGATCAACTTTCCCGATGAAAATAAGATGAGCAAAATTCCATCGGAAAATGATATCTTTCCGATCAACTTTCCCGATGAAAATAAGATGAGCAGAATTCCATCGGAAAATGATATCCTTCCGATCAACTTTCCCGATGAAAATAAGATGAGCTATATTCCATCGAAAAACGATATCCTTCCCATCAAATTTCCCGATGAAAATTAACCGAGCTATGTGTTATTGGGAAACTATATACTTCCAATCAAATTTCCCGATGAAAATATGCCAAGCTACAGATTTCATCGGAAAGAGGTAGTAAAGATCAAATTTTCTGATGAAAATTTTCCCAATCTCAAATTTTTGTTAAATATGCAGTGTCGGTCTCATTATTCGTAGACTTGGTAGCGTGGTGGTAGAGCGTTGGCTTTCCGCGCCGATAACTCGGGTTCGATGCTGGAGTTGGCCAGTCGCAAATGGTTGGGGGAAATAAAAAAGAGGTTCCAAAATTCACTGCCACGGAATTAAACTGCGCTCTTTTTTCTTTTTTTCTCTTTTTTCTTTAAATTGATCCAACTCTCATCGTATTTTGATCCAAAATTTATCGCCACGGAACTACACTGCTCGTATATTGAACCAACTGTCATCGTATTTTCATCCAAAATTGATCCTAAATTCATCGGCACGGGACTGCACTGCTCGTAAATTGCTCCAAATCTCATCGTAAACTCATCGGATTTTGCTGCTCGGATTCTGATTGGCCGATGAGACATATTGGAGCAATTCCCGATGAAAACTCATCGAAATCCGATCACCGGCCGATGAGAATTTTATCGGGTTTCGATGAATGGCCGATCATCGGCCGATGAGATTATGCTGCTAGGGTATGGAGCTAAAAACAACTACTTTTTACCGTTTGTTTTCATATTTTCGTAATTGATTCAAAGAGTTAAAATTCTAACTTAAATTTTGAGCCCAAAATATCAACTAATTTCCAATTTTTAACAATACTCGGACCAAACATCAAAATTTGTTTTTCTGCTTTTCAACTAGTCCTTTCATGTAAAAAAATTATTAAAATCACCTGATAATGTTAAAATAAAATCAGATGAACCCTTTCGTAACTAAAAAAAAAGAAAAATAATTTTTTTTCCAACATTTCTTTTTTACCCAGAAATTTTGTATTTTACAACTCAGAAAGTGTGCATTTAATTTTATTTTCACATTATTAGTATCGCCAGATGATTTCAATAATCTTTTTTACATGAAAGGACAAGTTAAAAAGCAGAAAAACACATTTTTTGACGTTTGGTCCGAATATTGCTAAAAACTGGAAATTAGTTGATATTTTGGTCTCAAAATTTAAGTTAGAGTTTGAACTTTTTGAATCAATTACGAAAATACGAAAAAAAACGGTAAAAAGTACTTGATTTTAGCTACAAAGTCTAAAGCGCCCCCTATCGGCAATTTTTGAAATTTAAGTTCATTAATTCTTTTTCGAAAAAGTACTCACATTAAGAATAATTTTAGTAAAAAAAGCAAAAGAATCCACCAATTTTTTCCTCTTTTATAACCATTTGAAATTTTAGACCCTAAACTTCAGGCCAGGCTGCCTAGAGGTTGCGGCCACTTTTACATAGGCAGCCTTAGTGCACCACGTTCAGAAAAAAATTAGCTTCAATTTGATATATGACTCAAGAGTGTACGCTATGAGTGTAGAAATAATACATTCATGTGACCTGTTTAGGCCAGGCTGCCTATAGGTTTCGGGCACTTTTACATAGGCGGACATAGTGCAACACGTTCAGAAAAAAATCAGCTTTAATTTGACATATACGTGATGAGTGTACGCTATGAGTGTAGATAAACTGCGGCGGGATCTTAGACTAAAAGAAGAAACTTTTATTTTAAGTGCTGAATTTTTCTATAAAAGTACCGCATTTTGTATTGATATTGTTAAGTTTGAAAGATCAAAAGTGGCAACAACACATAGAATTCAAAATGTAAGGCGAAGCAACTGTTGAATGCGCACGCAAAAATGTATGAAAACTTAACATCTCACATCTAGTTGTTCGAAAAATAAAATTGAAGTTTGAGTTTATAGTAAGAGGCGTCGTTTCCTTTGTTTATAGTTCTTTTCTGGTGAACCAGGAGTTCAGAATTGCTATAAGTATACCTAAAAAATAAGCTCTAAATTTCTAAACCAAAAAATATATCAAAACTAGCAGACTTCAGTGAAATTTCGGTTGCTCTAACAGATATACTGTGTTTCTGTATTATCTTAACAGTTAAAATATGTAAAATGCTTTTAAAGTTTTGTATAAATGATGTCACTACTAAAAAATAAAAAGTCATTTTTCTGCTTTGAATCTGGAAGAAAATCTTTTCAATCTTTAGAACAACTTCTAAGTTCTAAAGAACCAAAACATTTCTATTTTGCTGGAAAAATGCCAGAACTATATATCATTTTTCTCAAGTTGAACTTCGCATTTGTTTTCTGACAAAAAATCACTTGAGAAGCTAAGCATTTACTTTAGATTCGTTGCTTTCTTTTATTTCCACTGCCTTCGTTTTCTCTGTGCTATGACTTTGTTACTTTTTTGTTATATATGCTATTTATTGATGTTTAAAAATCTTACTTGTTTATTAATCTTTTGAATATTGAAGTCGGTTCACATTTTTTTTGTGATATGCTTTTTCTTATAATCCTTGTTATAATTTTTACTGTTATTTTAAATTGAACAATTTGATCAAAAACATTTTTTTTTAAACATTTGCCTGTTAATATGGTGAAATATCGCAAATGGTCGCCAAATGCGTTGCGAAGACGAGTAAGTACTTGGCGGTTCTCTGCCATTCCCAACTATTCAAGATTTTTCTTTTTTTGTACTCAAAAAACATATATGTATCATACCTGACAGTTTAAAGGAATTTTTCTATGTAAGAAATTTAGTAGCTGCGTTGTTTAAAAGGTGCTACAGCTTTATTTATTCGTTTATTTTCTTTTTACGTACCAACTTCAATAAATGTGGGAGGCCAATTTTATTTTTAGAAATCAGCTTTAATTGCTAAAAAGGTGCGTTTGATATAATTTGCAGTAGTAGATAATTAAAAGAATATGGATAAGATGCTGGAGTGTCGATGTTGGTATGCAGGAAAGTACGTTCATTTAGTTCTTGACAGAATTTTTTGTGTAAAAGGTGTTTTTTGAAATAATTTACAGCTTAAGTTAACTGAATCGGAGATTTAGTAAATGTAAGAAAATCAAATTTGGGAAATGAGCAAGTACGATTTTTTGGCTCCAGGCAAACTTCTTGCGTTTTTTCTTCTCCAGAAAATGACATTTCCCAAGCTTTGACTTCTTATTTTTCTTCTCCGAGAACGAAACATTTTATGCTATAACATGAAACTGTCTATATTTTTAAGTTAAAAAGCTTATTTTTTTAAAACTCTTTTAGAAAACGTTTGAGAAACTTTTAACCGAAATTTACATACCAAACAAAGCCTATTTAGATATAACAACACTACAGGAATAGTCGCAGTTTCTTTCTGTATATCCTCATCGTGTGACAAAGTAGAGTGCCATCACAAACAGTAAAAAATAACAGAAAATGTGACTTTTGAAAAATATCGCTTTTACCCGTAGTCAAAAAATGCCTTTATTCAAGTAAAATAGCATACTTCAAATTTTTATGAACTTCACATTACGGAAATGAGTTTTTCGACTGAAAGATATATTGCTCGGAGATGCCTTCTTTTGACTTTCATTATTATCCGGTCGCTCTGTTTTCATATACTAGTCTCGACAAATCCCCCCCCTGGTCAGTAGCTTTCACATGGCTCTGCACGTACAGCTACTCTTGGTGGATATTCCCGTTGCTTAGCAACGCATCGTCTGGCTTTTCGGACTCCTGTATTACCATCCGATCAGTGTTACATGTTATGATTTTCTATCTCTTTTCTTCAATTTTGTGCAGTTTTTTTTTCCATTGCTTGGTATGTTTTTCTTATTCTTACCGTATGCTACATGCATATGATATTGCTGTTGCATTATGCATCAGATCTAGTATTTGGTTTCCTGAAGCATGCATAGCACGCTGGTAGGAATTAGTGTTGTTGTGGCATGTTTTTTCAATGATTTATGTTAGCAAGTGTTTGAGTATGTGTGCATGCAAGAAATTGAAAAAGCAAGTATAATAAGCATCGGTCATCAAGTGAAGTACTGGAGCAATAACAATTAGATAACTAATTGTTACTGAGAAAGAAAAGATAATTTGATTTATTTCACTTTCTTCTTATTTTAAATGAAACATAATTTACTCCTCTTTGGGCTGTGCTACCAGTTTACTGTGCAGCCATAATACCAGTTTCTCGGTCATTAATATATAACTAGATTTTCTATTGTGTATTTTTAAGTTCGTATCATTCGCGTTTTTAGGTAACTTGTTTATTCCGTACGTACACGCAAGAATATATTACTAATTTGTATTTTTACTGTGATATAGGAACAACTACTATATCAACACTAAGCTAGGAAAACCATATCTAAGTTTTGTTTTCCCAGAAAAATTATTTTTAATGTTATTCATTTTAATATTCGTTGAGAGCTTAAGTTCCATCTTGACGAATAAATTTATCTGACTATTCAGTAGAATCGCTCAATTATTGATTAGTTGATTTTTTTACTCAACATTCGGATTAGAGCTCGATTGTGATTAAATATTTAGTTCTGAATATAAAATTTAAGTTCTAATAATTCATTATTCTATTAAGTTATGTATTAGTTTTGATAATTAAATTACTATGTAATTTAATCATGAATATAGTATAATCACTTGATCTTCAAAGGAATCCAATTAACAAATAAAAAAGGATCGTACATTGTATAAATGCGGATTTAGAAAGGTCATGTAAAAAAAGAAGAAATAAATAATGTGTTTTTCTTGAGTTTCCTTCGTGTTAGCTTAGGCTTAGGTCTAAAATGTAAGTTTTGCAACTCACTATTGTTTGCGAAATTCTGAGAGGTAAATATTTTTTACTACTTTAAAAAAAAATCGTTAATTTTTTTTGTCAAATCTTTATAAAACGAAACTATTGAACTTTTATTTAATTCGTTTGCTCTGTTTTTGTGCTGTGTGAAAGCTTGTTTTGATGCTATTAGTGCAGGAAGAGTAATCTTCGATTTTTCTTTTCGAGACAGTTGCTCTGTAGCTGAAGCTCTGCACTAAATGTTCAAAGTCTTTTCTTGAAATACTTCGAACTCGATGAGAAAATATTTTATTGCTACTTCAAGATTTGTTGTGACTTCGGAGAATGAACTCGCTTTTTGATGATGCTTTATGTTTTGGAACGTGATGTTCCATTGACTTTTTCCTCGGCCAATTTTTCAGAAATTGTGACATTATCTTTTATGTTGTTTAGATCTGTACTTAAAGTTGAAATAGTACAGTTCTAAAGCATCTAGTTCATATAGACATTTATGTTTTACAGAATTTATTCGACTAGTTTTGGTTAATTGTGCCTTAAATGTTAGCTACTTCTGTTATTATATTTGAATAAAACGAGAAATGGAAATACAAAATACAGTGGACACCGGTTAATTGAATCAGTTGTTATTTAAATCCCCCGCTTTAATGAATCAAATCATCAAAAACAGAATAAGATCCAGCTTTATTAAATCAGTTGCTTTATTAAATCAGTTGCTTTATTAAATCAAAACTCTGTAGAACTAATGCGATTCATATAAACGGCGTAAATTTTCAATATTTTATTCATCGTAAAATAACTGAAGAATACAATGTGTCCCATGTGAAAAAAAATAAATAAAAGCAGTCTACAGCTATCTATATACTGCTTTAATTTAACCCATTAATGCCCAGCGTCCCTTTTTAGGGACGGCCCAAAAAGGGGTCTGAATTTCCCAAAAATGAACATTTCAACCAAATAATAGTGTTCGATTAGTACCTTGGTATTGTTTCAATTCGTTATTAACAGCTTGCACCACATAACCATTGTAAAGTGTGTTCTGTAGCAGTTTTAATATGATCTTTATCAAACATTACATTTATCACAATCCCAAGAAAAAAAGCTAAGTTTTTAAAGTTATTCCCAACTTCCCAGTTTATGTTAATTGCTGATTTTATTTCTTCTTATAAAATGTCTTTTTAAATATTATATCGTTGGCGGAAAAAACATTTAGTAAAAAAAGTATGTACCCTCTGTTGTTTATCGTAACTTTTAAAGGACGTTTTTTCTTTCCTTATAAAAATATATATATATATATATATATATATATATAATATTTTTTTAATTATTTTTCCTGTCCATTAAACACTGTTTGTAACCATTGTACAAAATATCTTTAAAAAAAATGTCAGGCATTAATGGGTTCTTAGTAAAGTAAGTTAAAGTATTGAGCCTTTTTTTTTCTTTGCTCTTTTTCATTTTAAAATTCAACTTAAAGTTATATCCTGAGAGAATCTTTGTAATTTTGCCTAGATTATAAAAGCTTCGAATTTAAAAGCTTTATTTTGAAATTTACTGAAATATGACTCTTCGAACGTGATCGAATGTTTTTTTTTTTAATATATGTTTTTATTGTAGCTATAGAACTAAGCTAAATAAGGCCAACCTGCAGTTTAGGGCCTAATATCTCGCTTATTTCTGATTCAAGTGGCTCCGAGTTTTGTACATTTATCAAATGACTCATGAAAAATAAGAAAAAGAAGTCGTGCCATGTGAAAAATTTAAATTTCCTTTGTCAACAGTTTAATAAAAAATACCGAACTGACATTATTGAGAACAAGACTCACCAATAACGCCAACTGAAAAAATGCCCTAAGTACTATCAAACCAAACTTTACTGTCAATATAAAAAGACATTGCACCACATGTGATCTACTCAAAAACACATGTGATCTGAGCTTACAGGAAAAAACGACGGTACACAATGGCAATTTTCTTTGTAAATTCGTTAACTACATAAACTGGGCATTTGTGAATCCAGAAGGAAAGAAAATTTACTGCAAAATGAGATCAAACGATTTTGAAAAGACTCTTTCGTTATAACTGTTGCCAAACTTTTCTCTGTTGATAACAAACTGCTTGTTGAAAACGTAGTATCATCAGTTAGGCTTTCTGATGACGATTGAATAACGATTTAGTGAAGATTTGCTGTCTTGCATAGAAAAAGAAGAGTTCATTTTATTTGTCTGCATGGCCTTATTTGTCGCCCCCACCTTAATCTATTTTTATGTTTATAAAAGTTTTAATGCACGGGAAAAAGCACTTTATATATAATATGAAGTCGAAGACGTGATAGCTAATACTACAAGATAAACAATTAAAAAAAAAAGCCTCAAACAAACAAAGGTTGTTTAGTTCTGTAAGTATGTTTTGTTTGCTGCAGGCAATTTTGAATAGTGTTAATAGTGTATCTGTATTTAAAAAATAGAGAGTGCTTATGTACGCACCGTATACAACCGGTTTTACTTTAATAAAGCATGTTCCCATATAGCTATCCTTAGGCATAACTTTACGCCGCTTTAACAAAATGCTCGAGATTAAATGTTAGGAAGTTTGTATATACCACAATTAGAACACTTGAAATACTAGAGTCTGCATTTTACATTTATACAGTTGTTACTGCATTTTGTATGAGTAGTTTCAACTCGAGATTCTAATAATGACTGTGAACTCTGCTCTTCGCCTTCGTTACATATAAAGTATTTAGAGGCTAACGGATGTAAGTTAATTCCTAAAAATTTAGAGGTAAGGCAGAACTAGTAGGAGAAACTATCATCTATTGTGGGGTAAGAATTGGTAGGTAGACCGGTAGGTACTGCTATGTGACTTGACACCTATTGCCCCCTCCCTTTCTTCATTGAAATACCAGAAGTTGGTGCTAGTGAACATTGATATTATTTAAAGTACAAATGCCTGCTTTGAATTTGAAGTAAAATGTACATAATAATACAAGTTTTATCCAATCACTTTTAAACTAAAAAAAAAAATTATCTCGTAAAAGTAGATTATTTTCCGATTTTTTTTCTTTATTTTACAAAACGAAGTCAGCTATTAGAAGGGGAATACCTAACTAGTATCAATAACGTACTTTTCAAAAACAGTTAAAATGTTCATTTTTTTTAGCATAGAACTTGGTGGTGGCAATTATGAACTTTGCGGGGAAGTACTTCCTCAAAGTTCAACCGGGGGAGGAGGAGGAAGTTCCTTTACTTAAAGTTTTTTTTATTTTTAATTTGGTCTGAACAGTCGGCTTCGTATAAGTTTTCAATTTCGATATTCGCTGGCTTTTTATCATTATTATTTTATCTTTTAAATATTCATTGCCTCCTATCGCCCTCAGAAGAATTTATAAGAATTTTCTCCATCTAAGAATTTATCTCCCCTTGTGGAACCAAATCGCTTCTAGGTGGGGAACCACTGATTTAGGTACAAAATTTCAATAAAAGCTTACTAACGGTTTGGCAATTGCATGCGTTATGCTCAAAACTTAAAGAAGTCTACTTACATCCCTTTTCTTTCCAGTGTATCTCACAGTTTCTTTTGTACCATATAATCTGTTTCACTGCACACATAGACAATACTGAAAATGATATACGAAACTTAGATGGAAATCATATCCAGGGCGAGGCCGCCTCAACTGCATGAAATGTCCGCTCGGCCTCGCCCAAGTAATTGTTTCTGTAGAAACAAATCCAACACTCATTTTCAAGATTTGAAATTCTAATCTCTTCAGAATTCCCTTAAAGTAACAGTTAACGTGAAAGGTGTAAAGCATCAAATTGAAGAATTTTTAAGTCAATAATGTACCATTTACTTTTGTTACTTTCGTTTTGATGAAGTAGTATGTACATTACTGTGGATTTTTTTAAGGTGTGAAAAAGAAACAGCGAATTGATACATTTTTAAATGTAGTTTAAAAAGAAATAACAAGTGTGGATTTATTGATCATATTCATTAAAACTCTGCTCTAAACAGTTTGTTATCATTTACTTGCATCTGTGTTTGTGAGATTTCATTTCCTTTGTAAGGTTATACCGTTCTTTCAGAAATATTTCACTTTTTATTTTTCCCAGACAGTAGCATTATTACGAGATCTACTGCATTTAAAAAGTAACTAAGTAAATGCATATTGTTAGTTCTAATTTTATTAGTTACTTCTCAATAGTCGAACTGTCTGTCCCCAAAATATTTTTCCTATGTACCAGAAAATGTTGACTGAGTTTTCTCCAGAATTTTCACTTCAAGAATTGATCTAAAATAAAGTCTTATGAATAAAACTCTTCTAGATTTTTAACCCATGAAACATATTTGTACACAAAGCAAATAAAAATGTTTTACGACTGTACTGAAAGCAAGCGACCTGGAAGAAAAATATTTTTTGAAACTTATCTCCGAATTTGTTTCGGGAATTTCGAAAGCTCCTTGAAGGCAAAATATATGCACATAAAATTCCTACAAAGATCAGAGTCATTCTTCAGGCTCCAAATTTTTCTTCCTGGGAATCGTAAATCTTTTTGAAAAATCGTATAGGAAAATAAAAATGGCACACTTTCTAGTTTTAATAACATCTCAAGTGGTGTTCGGTATGTATTGACCAAACGTGGGATTCAAATCGTTGCTTATCTCATTCTTTCACGCGTCGATTTTGAAATTGTTAGCCATAAAATATCTTCGTCCATATGTCATATAAATGTTTCTTCGTGATAGAGTTCTCTTAATAGGAAGATTTATTTTTGTACAACCCACGACAAAAATAAGTCTTTGAGCTTTTTTTGAAAGTGTTATATATTTAAGCGTATTTTTGACTCATTTCGCTATTAGTCTTCGATATTTGTAACAGTTCTGCATTTAAAAAAATGGGCAATTTTTACTTTTTTAATAATTTATTTTATTATAACATTTTACAGCATTATACTTCTGTTATTTACATTTATTTTTAAAGGCAATTAATTCTAATTATGCATTATTTTGATATTAAGGTATTTTCATCACCTGATTGATTATTTATTGTTACAAATTGACGATAGCTGTCTTTTTTTTCCTCCATGTATCAAAAACTAGTTCTCAACCTTTATTAACTTGCAAAATTGTTCTAAAATCCGAAATAAATTGGCAAACCCTTATGCAGTAATACGTAACAAGCTAGAAACAGCAAATTTTGAAGGAATTGTTTTTCTTTTCATGTTGTATCATAACAAGAAACGAAAACATAATTGAGAAATGTCTAAGGTAAATACGTAAAAATATGACTTAGTGAAAAAAAAAGAATTTAATATGAATTTATCAAACTATTTGATTCTTATTTAAGTGTGCATTAGCTTTGGAAAGAAATAGAAAGAAAAGAAACAACCGCTCTTACTGGGACATTTGTGGAGCGAATAAAATCTGGCTCAATTTCAATAATTTACAGTGAATAAACAGTACAAGGAGATAAATTTTTTTCTAATATTGTATCATTTTATAGCCTGCTTTTGTTTTTTTCTCTCTCAAAAGCGAATGGTAGTTTTAGAATGCCTTCAATAGTTATTAGATTACATTTTCGTAACCCTGAACACTTGTTCTTTATATTGATAAAATAACCATAGATTTCATGAGCAGTAATAATTGAGTCAAATGTTTTGTCTTTTAGGATTTTTACTGGATACTGTTTGGAATTTAGAGCTTGAAGATGTCATTAGATGTGATCAAGATTACTGAGGTACAAATAGTTTTCTGTACTTAACGTTGCATTTGTGCTTTTGTATGAAAATATATTATTATGTTTCCCTGTGTACCAAGTTCTATGTAAGTCTGAACCATTACAGAATCAAAGATGGGTCTATTGTACATGTTTTTATGTTTTATAGGTGTATAAAAGTAACTTTTTAAAACATATAAATGCAAAGTTCATGCATATTTGTAGAGAACGAAGTCCGAAGCACAGAATCCTCAAGCCGAGAACATTACTATTTTATAGTAATGCTCTATAAATTCGTTCTTTTCGATTTGTGCAAAGTAAAAGAAAACATTTGCGATGTTTGGATGTGAGTTATGACTCACATTGTGATTAAATTGAGTCCCGACCTTATTCAAAAAATTAATTTAATTTTACGAATAAAATGTAAGAGGAAACACATACAAAGAAAATAGAAATAAATCTCAACTAAAATCATTAAAAGAAAAAAAGAGACTATGGCTTAAGTGATGTTGTGATGGTTTGGAAAATATATAAGTGGTTGATTTTACGCATTCCAGTAAAACTATAGTTTCTATTTCAGATTCTTCCGATTTTTATAGTTTTGTGTTAAAAAAATGCAATTTTATCTTCTTTAAAAAATAGTTTTTCGGGAAAACAATTGGAAATAAAATAACAATAGCAAATGTTTCCGAATTTTGAAATTTTCTGAACTTTGGACATCCGAACTTGAGAGTTCCTACTGTGTTTTATTTACTGATTAATTTATTTAGTCATTCATTTTTTTAGTGGTAGTAGTAATAGTAATAGCGAATTTGTAATGTCAAGCAAACTGAATATCACTGTAAATGCAATTTGTGTTATTAGAATTGTCCTTTATGTTTATATCCTCCTTTTATTTTCTTTGTGAAGATCAATGCGGCTAAAATTTTTGTTTTTACAGTAGATGCTGTATTTTTGACTTTTTTTTATGTTTTTGTGAAAGCTGCATTTTATTTATGGTACGAAAGTTAACAGCTAGTAAAGTTTACATTTTCCCCTTAACAGTGAAAACTGTTTTATAACGTTCTGAATTATTTTATCTTTAACAATCTTTTGTACGATTCTTCTTTTTTCCTTCTTTTAAATACATTTTCAATTGTGATTCTTATATGCCGCATTGAAATATTTTTAAAGTGTTACAAATTGTGTTTTAGTAACTTACAAAATAACAGAAAACAGTCTATTAATAGACAGAGGAGCCAGTGGAACTTCGATAACTCGACACCCTAAGGGGATGCG
This sequence comes from Uloborus plumipes, assembly GCA_038373865.1. Taxonomy (NCBI): domain Eukaryota; kingdom Metazoa; phylum Arthropoda; class Arachnida; order Araneae; family Uloboridae; genus Uloborus; species Uloborus plumipes. Next base: position 30,422 of record JAXGGA010004306.1, read on the forward strand.
AAAATATATCGAGCTAAGCAGGTATCAACTTAACGAGGGACCATAATTTCAATTCTTAAAAGTATTTTCTGTATCGCTAATTTACTAGTGTTTTCTATTCACGTTATAAAAATAATTTTCTGTAAATAAGTTTTCCTTTCTTTTTGAAATTTATATGATAAAATAAATAGGACAATTTTGAATACTTTATTAGGAACAAATCCATAATTTTTGAAAATAAATAAGTCAGGGTTATTAAAGGTAAAAGCCCTGCTCACACTTATTTAAAAAACATGTGTTGTGATACTTTGTTTCTCTTGAGAGTTGCCATGGGTACATTTCTTCAATACCTTCCTATCCTTAGGACTGCACCAACAGCACTGATTGTGCTGGCTGACTCAACATCCCCCGACGCCTTTGGGTTCAAGGTAGAATTCTCTAAAAAAGCTCATTTCACAGAAGAATGAATTTGCTGATCCAAATAACGCAAAACTCTCTGAAACTGTCAATTTGAAAGAATATCCGGTTGTAAAAAGTGGACTAAAATAGCAAGTGGGTGTCGACTTACAAAGATTTTAGTAGATGAGTGTCAAATTAGAGAAGTTTTCACCCATTAAAATTAACATTGGATCAACAGTTGAAATAATAAACGTCGTCTTACCGAAGTAGTTTAGTTATTGACGTGTGGAGTTTCCGAAGTTTCACTTTATTTTGATTCATGTATTTATCCACTGCACTAAATTAAGTTTGAGTGCGGCTGCTATAGTATTTGTTTGAAGTTCATTTATATTTACTTTCAGTCCATTTTCAGGTTCTTTCTACGCAAGATTAAAACTTAACGCACTATTGTATAAAAACATAGTTATTATAAAACTTTTATATAAAATTCGATTTGTATATAAAATGGTGACATTTCCTACACATTTTGCTTCATATTTCAAATTTTATTACTTTATTTTTCGTTTTTAAAGTTATAAAAAGCTTCTGGCAATAGTTATAGAAAAAATGGAAAATTGAATAAGCTTTTATATAAAATTCGATAATTGTAACATTTTCTACAGATTTCACATTCATATTTCCTACGCTATTTTTTTGAAGGTGCAAAACGCTTCTGACAATAATTTGATCTCCATTTTTTGACTTTGTATTTACTAGATGATTTTGATAGATTTACATAAGAATTTCTATTGAAGAGCCAAAAAAAAAAAAAAAAACTCCAATAAAAGAGGATCATTGAATACATAGCAAAAGTGCTATACTGCTACATAAAACCATGTAACAGCAAGTATTTTATTCCCATCCATCCTTCACCATTGATTTTCCTTTCTTAAAACTTGGCAGCAAGTGTTGATATTGAGCCTTTATAATAAGTGCATAATGTTGCTGAGCTACTATTAAGTAAGAGTAATCTTGGATGATGACCAAGTCGAGCAAATGCGCCAACAAATAAAATCGCAATGACAAGGCGGGAAACTAGACAAAACGCGTCTCGAGCTCTGTCTAGAAAATTATTTGCTATTTCCTTTTCTTGAAAAATTACATCCTTCTGGAAAGCTGGATATTATCTTTGGTGTGCATTAAACCTGAAATATATTGTCTTCTTAATGTTGCTTAATACATTAAAAACGTATTTTTCACTCTTTTGCTATTACTGAGTTCTTTAATATCAATGAGTAGAGTCTTTTCGTACTACATTTTTGAAAACAAGTGGATGTTTACGCAAAATCTATGTAATATTTTAACTTCCTTTTAGTGGTATTGTTTATTAATTTTTAAAACGTTTGAATAGATACAGATAATGTTTATATAAAATTTGGGATTTTTTTATCGTTTTAATATGGTCTTCTATCTAAGACAAGGAGGATTTCTTTATATTAACGAACGTTTTAATCTTTCCTATGTGTTTTTCATATTTTTGAATGGAAATGGGAAACATGTTTGTTTTCAATAATGAACGTATTTAATCATCATAATAAGGGGTTTAAATTAAATTAATGATTAATTATTATTATTTTTTATTCATTTAACCAATCACTTATCTTTTCATTCTGAATCGTCATACGCATTTAAAATACAGTCTTATTTGCTATTTTATAAAAACTTATGTATAAAGCAGTTGCATTCTTCGTTTTATTATTATTGTTGTTATTATTATTATTAGTAGTAGCATATTATATTATTATTAGTAGTATTATAATTATAAGTATTATCATTATTATTAGTCTGATTATTAGTATTGTTATTATTATATATTTTTATCATTATTATTATTGTTGTTGTTTTTGTTTTTAGGACTTAGTATTTTTGCGATTCGATAATCTTATGATAAAAAAATTGTTGCGTGACATTTTCGTTTCAAATTAAATATAACTGAAAAGTACACTTTACAATTCATTAAAATTAACTTCTCCATCCGTTATTTGAATTTGCGTTAACTCTTTCTCAAAAACCTGTTCCATATTTCGTATTTGATTAAAATGGATGTATATCTTACCTGTTTTAAGAAATCTAGCTAATTTATTCCCAGTTTTCAGACTTGTTTCATTATCTTTTGAACTGATTTAAATAACGAACTTGGTAAAAAATATGACTGAATTAAGTTCAGTCGAATTAATTATTCATTCCGATCCGCTTTTTTTGTTCCTTTAACGAGAGTTGGAAGTCGTGATTCATTGTGTTTAATTCACTTCAAAGGCTGACGGCACATTTGTTCATTTGAATATTTTCTTCTTTTCTCCCTTTGTATTACAACTGCAAGTACATATTATATCAACGGTCAGACATAGAAAAAGCTAATGACCTTTCGAAAAGCATGTTACATTATATGGTTCTACAATTATTGTATTGCTATTTTTCGAGATAACAAAATATTGTAACTGTATGTGTTTAAAAAGGAATGGATTTTAGCGTTCCTTGTAAAGCTAATCGGTTTGGTTTTTCGAATAAAAATTTAGATTTGTAATGTATAAAGAGTACATAAATTTGATACTGTATTTCTTTGTTTTATTCGTTATGCTGAGAAATGAACACTGAAAATTTGTGTGCTGATATAATGTATGCGCACGATATATCGTAAAACGGGGTAAACCGTTAAGTAACGATTTACCCTGTTTACTACGTTAAATCACGTCAAGTTACGATAAAGCAGAAAAAAGTACTTTAATACTCATATTACTCATAACGATAGTAATTAAAAGCGTTTTTTAGTTTGACTTTTGGGTTGAAAATTCGGTCTTGTTTTGCTCTTAATATTCCAAGCAAAAACAAAACATGTAAAACGGTTTTATTTGTGCGTATGTAATTTCATACTTGCCAACTCTGCTGTTTTTAACAGGAGACTCCCGCTTTTTACCCTAGTCTCTCGGTTTCCCGTTTTTTACCAGTTTCTCCCGATTTTATAAGTTAATTTTGCTAACCAGTAAAAAAACTCAAATTTAAGAATGTTTTTTCAATCAATCATAAAAAAAAGTTTCACTTTCTTCTCAATAGCTGGCGCAAGTTTTACTGTAGTTCAATATTTTCAAAGTTTTTACACATTCACATTCAACAAAGCATGTGCTTCGCCAAAAATTGCATCTAGGGTTTTAGATTTCAATCCTTTTGCACTTTGATAACATTTCAATTGTATTGAAAGTTGTAAGTCATTTTAATATATACTACCATCTATCCTCTTATTATTATTTTTTTTTTTTTGACTGTACCCTAGCAGCATCATCTCATCGGCCGATGATCGGCCATTCATCGAAACCCGATGAAATTCTCATCGGCCGATGATCCAATATGTCTCATCGGCCGAGCAGAATCCGAGCAGCAAAATCCGATGAGAATACGATGAGATTTGGAGTAATTTACGAGCAGAACAGTCCCGTGCCGAGGAATTTCATCGGGAAACTTGATCGGAAGGATATCGTTTTCCGATGGAATATAGCTCATCTTATTTTCATCGGGAAAGTTGATCGGAAGGATATCGCTTTCCGAGGAAAAGTAGCTCATCGAAAACCGTGCTCGGATACTGATCGGAACGATGTCATCATGCGTTACAGGATCAGTTTACGAGGAGTTTGTTGATCGGCCGAGCAAAATCCGATGAGTTGATGCTACTTGGGTATTTATTTTTATTTTAACTATTTATTTTTTATTCATCATTTTCGTTTACTTTCTTTACTTACTTTGTTACTTTCTTTGGTGGATTATGTAGTAACTTTTAAGTAAATGCGCTAGTATTTTTTTCAAATTTTTGTATTTTAATATCTAGTACTTACTAATTAGCTTTTCTCAAAACAAATTAAAAAAACAATTATAAAATAAAATAAATCCTATTTCATTTTAAATGTAATGCTCATGGTATTTAAAAGTGTAATATCATAATCATAAAGTGAATTAAGTCGCTGGAAGTCATCTAGTAAAATCTACTGTTTTTTCCCGTGAAAGATTGGCAAATATGTAATTTTTTAGATTGGTTTCGAATAACATCGCCCAGCGAGAGATAGTAAGCATTTCATTAAAGCTAAAATAAGTTTTACGCTAGTAGTTGCTAGAATCAATCTTGCATACCAGTAATCAAAACTTGGTCTAAAGTTTTCAAACTCACCTTGTAAACCGAGTTATAAGTTACCGCCTCCAGTCAAATCACGAAGACTTGGAAAGTAAGTTTCCTACGGAAAATTCTTAGAGTTATAAAAAAAGTTTATTGTCTAAATGAAAAACTTAATACTTACCAGGGAACCTTAAGAATAATGTAGTAATGAAAAAAAAAAAAAACTACTTAGGTAGAAATCAAAAGAACAAATTGAGACATTTTTATTTGAAAAAAATTGCTCTAGTCTCCCTTCTATGGAAATATAAGGTCTTAAATTTTAAGCAAAGCGCCAAATTTAAAGACTTGGCAAGAAATTGAAAGTACCGCGTGATTTCAACGCCTGCATGTAGCAGGACATCCAACTTGAAAGCTGTGAAAAATGTCTCCCATTACTCGCCGAATTTTCGAAATTTGGCTCGGTTTTCAAATCGCTTTTCTTAAAATTTTGGCAGACTTAAAGGTCTCAAATTTCCATAGCGGTAACATGAGGGTAAATGCATTATGTGTACCGAAATATGTTTTAGTATGCTCTTTCAATTGCTACTTCTTTTTTTTTTCCAATTATAATTGCACAATCGTATATTTTTTAGAGTGTAAAAAGAAGAAAAAAGTCTTATTAAATGATGAATTTGATGAGTAAGGAGAAGAAGATTTTTAAGAAGTTTAATTAAAATCACACCTAATGGTCAGATATTTTTAAGCGCTTTCTATGAAATAGAATCATTTATTTGCAATGAAATATACAATTTAATTCCCGTTTCTCAAAGTTTCAATGAACTTGGAAAGGTTCATCCTTAGCTACCTTTCAATATATTTTCCAATTTTGAAAATAGATACAAAACTTGTTGAAGAAGGATTATGCTGTCATAAAATTTTAAACTAAAGCATCTTAGTTTCTGACATCTACGTTGTGCTCAGAGTCGTAAAATAGTGTGTGCCTTAGAAAGTCTTAGGAGAACCTAGGGAATGCTGTGTTTATGTTCTCGTTTTATACCTTCTTCTAAGCTTAAAATTTTGTTACACGAAAATAGGATTATCAAGAATACTTTCCAAACGATAAAATTTTAAATTTTGGATTTCAAAGATACGAGAAGATGTATTTATTGAGATAGGAAGTAGTTATTTTAGTTGTAAGAATGGAATAATATAGCATTTATTATATGCTTTAGTGAATATTCTTTCTTTTTTGTTTCATTTCTTAAAAAAAACATTTAAGATCTGTTATCAGTAATTATTCTTCTGGAAATTGGCAGCACTTCTACGCACTTCAAAATGGTGTAACATTTTCATACACCCCAGCAACAGACGTAAGATACCAACTTGGAAGAGCGGAGGGGGGGGGGGGATTCGTTTGGAGAAAATGAATCGAAGATAAATGCAATACTACTTATAATTGATATATCTACGCATCAGTACTTCAACAATTTCGTGTACTGTCATTCAAGATACGTTGGACCACAATATCTCTATTTAAAACTGTACACTCGTATTTTAATAGTTTTTTTTATTTTTTAGTACGGAGTTGTAAAACGGAAGAAGCACTCCCAAACTAGTATATAGTTTATCCAACGTATTAGTACTTAGTATATCCAAAACTAAAATATAATAATTGTTAAATCTATTTAACTGGTATTATCAGCCGGATTCAAATATATCCTGCCATTTAGGATATTATTTTGCCACTTCAGAAACGGGATGCAAAATAAATTATTTTAACATAAGTATAAACAACTTGAACGCAACAAAGTGAAATTTCTAAATGTTTAAAAACTATCCCTCGGTACTTCATAATCTTACAAGATTTCTGTAACTTTTAATATTGCATAGAATATTATAATTTAATTTATTGCCAGTAAAATAACGAGTAGAAAACTTGATTCATAACCTTGCCACTAAACAAGAACTGGGTTTCCTAGATTTGTGAAATACAAACATACCAAAAAATTTGAAGTTTTGTAAAGTTAACCTACATGACTCCAAGCTGCTCTGAATGACTGTATTTATTTTACTTCTTCCAAACTGGCTATTTTTGCATGTGTGCACACTGGGCTCCCAACTAGTCCCCTTTTCCCCAAGAGTCCCTTTTTTAGTTTTCAGTCTCTAAAAGTTTCTTTTTTTATTCTTTCTTTAAACTCTGGTCCCTTTTTTCTTTAAGATTTTATTCTCAATTTGAATTTTTCGTGTAACCTCTTTTATCTATAATAACATAAATACAACGTTGATAAAAGCGCATTGTATTTATGTTATTATATTTATGCACAAAAGTATTTATCTATCTCTTTTATCTATTTGTATATTTTTCTGAAAAGAAATGTGAAAATGCTGCCCACATCCCTACCGTGATAATTTGTGGGTTTTGAATCAAATGAGGACATTACACGATAGTTAGAATTCGGAACTCATTGATTAGGTGTAGTAAATTTACTTAGCATAATTTCTTGCTCTAAACACAAGTAAAAATAATAAAAAAAATCTGCCTATTTATCGGTTGAATTTCATTCAACATAGTTACTTGCTCTGAACAAAAGTAATTTTAATTACAAAATAATGTTTTTTGCCGTTTAATTAGCTAAAATTGGCGAATTTTAGATAACCTACCGTCGATTAATCAGTGCATTCCTAATTTTAATCTATAAAAAGTACGGTTAAGGTCCCTTGTTTTAGAATTTAGGCTCTTTTTACCCTTAGACAAACTAAAAATTTGTCAGGCCCACGTTTCGTAGCATTTTCCTTTAAATTTATTGAAACTCTGCAATATAAGTTCTTCGCCGTTAACCTTCCACATGACTCCATTAAACTTATCTTCAATTTTTAGAAGAAAGAATTCTTCGTTGCTTTGCGTCTTGAGTTTCTGTACCGACTAAGACGATGCTCTGCGGAAATCCCTTTTTCCCAGGCAAGCAGAATCGCTCTTATCACTTATTCGTAGGCCTTAGAGCAGGGGGCGAAACAATGTAGAGGTAAACAATTTTGATAAAATACTGTTTTTCGTCACTCTTGGCCGAGTTGGGTTCTCTGTGCCTTTTAATGCTTTCAGCATCGATTTCCTTACGCGAATTGCTCTGCTTCGATTTTAACCAATCAATAAGGGCTGCTTGCTTCCTGTCTGCCTCGCAATAAAAGTTTGTGATTTGTCACAAAAATATTGCGACCATAGAGATATATGGTGCTACTATAGCTTCTAATAGCGCGTGCCATGTGTTGAATTATGAATCATTCTGCCGCATTTGGGATTTCAATCCCTTTACTCAGCAAGTTAATGGTCCGCTTTTGATATGTTACATAACACCAATATTGTTTGATTGCCGCACTTGGCTCAGTGACTGAATATTCCTTACAAAAGCGTATTTAGTATTATTATTACTATTTTATAGCTAATCTCATACAATAAGAATATTGGTATATTAATCTTATCTGTAAACGATATATCGAAAATATGTTCTTTTACATAGCAAATACTAACTGGTTTCCGCGTCTGCTCAGGATTAATACTTCGAGTAGGTTATTTTCTTTTCCAAGATCATATCGATCTTTATATACCAAAATTCATCAAAATTGGTCTATTGGGTATATGTAAATTGAAACAAAGTTTTTTTGACTATTATCTCACTAAAAGGTATTATAAATGCTATAGTTTGTAAGGATAGATGTACGAATATGTATGATGATTAATGCAAAAGTTATAGGTAGGCTACTGCAATATCCTTTATAAACAATGTTAAACGATTTTTTTCGGTGTTATAAATTATATGTACTGATTTCGCGGCGTATACGTTCAACATGTAGCTAACGGTTTTTGCAGCACACGCCAGAATAGCGCACAGATGGCAGGTTTTTTTTCCCGATTTACTTGACACTTATCGCTATATACACTGGCGGAAAAAAAAATCCCAACACCAAGAAAAAATTTCTGTAGAGTTATGAAATTCTGATAATGCAATTGCCTAGTTAACATATTTAATTGATTAAATGTACAAGATCACAGGCTAATTTAAGCTCGAGAAAATGCTGTGCAAATGTGAAATTATGTTAATTTAGTAGAGGGTGTAACCTCCAGAATTTTGAAGGCAATCCTACAAGCGTGCATGCATTATGTCATACAGGTGCCGAATGTCACTTTGTAGCATGGAGTTCCATGCTTGTTGCACTTGTGTCAATACTAGGACCGTCATTGCTGACTGTGGATGATGCTCGAGGTGCCGTCCAATGATATCCCATACGGTATCAATTGGAGACATACCTGGTGATTTTGCAGGTCATGGTAACATGTCAGCACTCTGTAGAGTACATTGCGTTACAGCAGCGATGTGAGGGCGAGCGTTATCCTGTTGGAAAACGCCCCCTTGAATGCTACTCATGAAGGGCTGTACTACTGGTTAAATTACCAGACTGACGACAAATTTTCAGTCAGTGAGTTTAGGATAACCACAAGAATGCCCCTGCTGTCGTAGAAATTTGCTCCAGAGACCATAACTCCAGGTGTGGGTCTCGTGTGTCTAGGCCGTAGACCGCTTGGATGCAGGCGGTCCCCTGGCCTCCTTCTGACCAATATACAGCCACCACTGGCACTACGGCAGAATCTGTTTTCATCAAAAATTACAACAGATCTCCACTCCGACCTCCAGTGAGCTCTGTCGTGGCACCACTGCCGTCGGAAAATGCAATGGTTTGCAGTCAATGGAATACCGGCTGCAGGTTGCCTGGCTCGGAGCTGTCCTTGAAGTAAACAGTTACTTACCGTTCCTTGGGTCACGACAGTACCAACTGCAGCTCGAATTTCAACCGCAGATGCAGTACGATGCGCCACAGCCGTACGCAAGATTCGGCGATCTTCCTTCTCAGTCGTGCCACGTGGCAGCTCGGAACTCGATCTTCTTGAGGTAGTACCATCCCTTACCCATAGCTTCCAATAATCATGCATGGTTAAAACATTCCCACCCAAGTCTTTCTGCAATATCGCGAAATAAAAATCCACCTTCTCGTAGCCAAATTGTACGACCTCGTTTAAACTCGGTGAGCTGTTGATAATGGCTTTCTTCGTCTTCTTAAAGGCATTCCTATCTAAGATGAAAGCAATTCGTCAAATTTCACGGAAAAATAATACACACGAGCTTCACAACAAGCTTTTAAAACAAGCCTTATTTGCATGTTCGGAGTGACGCCAACTGCGCCATACTAGTGCGCGGAACTCGAAATTTCAATCGATGTCATCTTTCAGTTGTATAAACACGCCTACCAAATTTCGTTTATCTAACACAAGTCTTTCTTGGTGTTGGGATTTTTTTTTTTCCGCCAGTGTATTTTGAAAAATGTACGCAATATCTTTATAAATTATAGCCTATGTGTTATTCTGATGTATGAGCTGTGTGCATTATTGTAAATTTTCATGAAAGAAATCTTTTTTCGTTTTTGCATGAGCGTTTATAATAGCAGTAACATGTATTTTTAGTATGGTAAATATCTACTTTCTACATCGATTATACCATTAAATAAATAATTGCAATCTGAGAAAAGTATTTTTTGTACACATCGTGCGTAAAGATTCAATAACAGTTTAAAATACAGCCAGGGATACAGGGATTTTTTTTTGTGGGGGGGGGGATAACCCTCTTGTACCGTGCTTGAGTACACCAGGGAATCGGACATTCACGAAGTCTTGTTTTGCGCATTATTTTCCTTTATAATGACTTGGCTGTACAATATCGATAAAAGAGATGAGTTTCAAAAGTTTATTCCAGACTGTATTATAACATTTTCCTCTGATAACTTGCCTCATCCTTCTACTGCAATATTTAAAATTGCTTTATGAAAAAAACTTTTGGGTATGTTAAATCATTCACCCACACATACGCATTCACATTGAGTGTAGAACTTGGAATGTTTTTCAAATAAAGTGTGCTTGCCCTAGGTACATGATGGCGCTTAGTACACATCCCTCCTCTAAAGATTCTCTTATATATTATCAAGTTTTTACTTTTTTAACTGTAAGAGAGTATCTAAAAGCTTTGCATTTAGGAATTATAACATCTGACTCGCCTGAAGGAGTATACGAACCAATTCTTTCGTGCTGTTAAAAATCTCATTTATTTAATAGACAGGCAAGAGGAGAACTGAAATAGTGTAGGGTCCACATCAGATTTTTTTTTTCATCACGATTTCCATCAAATCCATCTATCACGATTTTTCCTTTTGTCGTCATCGCAAATATAAACTAGTCTTCAATTTTTAATTGCTAAAAGTGATTTTAAACGTTCTAGTCATTGTAATAATTTTGTTCACTTTCATCAAATATAGTCCTTTTAATTGCTTTGAAGTCGAAAAGCAAGTAAAACATTACCTTACGAGTTTTTTGGTACTTAAATTAGCTAATTTATGTGAAAATCGAATTTTAAAAGGAGTTTTGTCCGAGTTTTAGAAATTTACGTTGACGTGTTTATTTTCTAAAAATAGTCTGACCTATTTTTCACAAAATGGAGCAAGTATCTTGATTTTACGCGAGCTACTGACAAAAATACATTTTTACTTTTTAGCCTACTTTCCCGTTAAAAATAAAAGAAAGACGAAAAAAGTATTAAAATTGGCTTAATGCATCTAAAAAATATCGCCAAGTCCAAAAAATATCGCCAAGTTAAAAAAATAAAAAGGTAAAATGAATATCGAAAAATTAAAAATTTGAAAGTAGGGTATTGAGATGGGGAATTTGTGTGTCGGTCTGTCGGTCGGTCTGTCTGTCCCCCCCCCCTAATAACTTTTGAATGAATATTCCGATTTGGACAAACTTTTTTTTGTTGGAAAGATCTCGGCGATTACAACTCATTCCCATATTTGATTTTTCGATTTGAACAATTTTTGGTTCAACTTTGAGCCGTTCAAACAACCTGTCCCGCGATGCTAACTTTTTAGTTAACAGTCCGATTTGAACAAACTTTTTTTTGTTCGAAAGATCTTTTCAAGGATACTTCATTCCTGTATCTACATTTTCGATTTGAACAATTTTTCGTTCAACATTGAACCGTTCAAGCAACCTTTCCCCCCTAATAACTTTTGAATGAACATTCCGATTTGAACAAACTTTTTTTTGTTGGATAGATCTCGGCGATTACAACTCATTCCCATATTTGATTTTTCGATTTGAACAATTTTTGGTTCAACTTTGAACCGTTCAAACAACCTGTCCCGCGATGCTAACTTTTGAGTGAACAGTCCGATTTCAACAAACTTTTTTTTGTTCGAAAGATCTTATCAAGGATACTTCATTCCCGTTTTTACATTTCCGATTTGAACAATTTTTCGTTCAACATTGAACCGCTCAATCAAGCTGTCACCCCTAATAATTTTTGAGTGAACAGTCCGATTTAAATAAACTTTTTTTTTGTTCGAAGGATCTCAGCAAGGATACTTCATTACAGTATTTAAATTTTCAATTTGAACATTTTTTCGTTCAACATTGAACCGTTCAAGCAACCTTTCCCCACCTAATAACTTCTGAGTGAACCATCCGAATGGAATAAACTTTTTTTTGTTTGAAAGATCTCGGAGAGGTTCATTCCCTTATTTCGCTTTTTGGTTTGAACCATTTTTCGTTCAATATTGAACCGTTCAGAAAAAAATTTAACATTAGCGCCTACGGGGAATTTAAGTTGAATGTTGATCCTGAACTTAAAGTCTAATTTCATTCAAACTAACTTTGTGAGAAAATGGTTTTGATAAATAATGTTTGTAAAGTACTTTTCTGAATAATCTTCTGTGAGGACTCTGATTCCGACTCGGACTCCGCAAACATGGCGGAGCACGGCAGGCTCAGAAAAAAATAACTGACTGAGCAGACGATTTTTTGTTTATTTATCCATTTTTTTGTTTAATTTATTATTATTTTCATTTATTTCCTTTTATTTATTTATTTTTTTTTTTGCAGACGATTTTTTTTGTTTACAAAAATTTTTCATTCAGGAGAGCACTTTATTCTTTATTTATATTTAACAACTGGCAACGGATTAAAAATAAAATTCGTGACATTTTAACGAACGATGTTTTTTTTCTTTCTTTGATAAAATGTGTTTTGATGTTCTTTGTACTTTTATTTTATTTATTAAATTTTTTCTTTTGAAAACGATTGTAAAATTTTTCTACGGAAGAACTATAACAGTTACATTCTTTAAAAGCTGCGACAAAACTTTATTTACTCGTTCATTCACTCTACGTGTCCATTTCATCTGATGAGAGGGGTATATTTAGCTTTTAGAAATCAGCTTTAAGTGATAAAAAGGTATGTTTGACATAATGTTTAGTCTCAGATGATCAAGAGAATAATGATCAGATGCTAGAATGCCGATGTCGATGTACGGGAAAGTAGGCTCGTTTAGTTCTTGACAGAACTTCTTGTTATGTTAGTAATGGTTAAATTTTTACTTTTTAAAAATATTATTGACAGTAAAAAATATTGTAATCTTGTTCAGTTGCACATTTTTTGCTACATTTCGAAATTGCTAGACGAAATAAGTTTGCATTTCCACCTTTTCCTATCTTCTTCTCTTTTCTTTAAACTTTACCTTCCCCCTTATTCTTTTTTTCCTTTTTTTGGTCCTGGTTCAAAATTTACGACATCAAAGTTTACAGTTTTTGGCGAAAAGAAGAGCCGTTTTTGTTTTCTTGTGCGTTTTATGGTGTTAAAAGTTTTTCTTATTCATGGAGAGTGTGCTCGAATAATATTTTCTAACAACGTCGTATGAATTTGGTTCCACGTTTAAAAACCGTGCAAAGTCGATGTTGTCTGCACAATTGAGAAATTTCTGAACTTAAAAAAACAAATTGACTAACTTTTTACATTGACAAATTGGTTGGTTGTGTTTTTTGGTTTTCCTGCTTAGTTTGTATTCTGTTAATTTATTATTATGTAATGTATATGTGTGTGTGTTACTAATTCTATAATTTTTTAAAACCTAATAATGCATAAAAGTGAATTTTTTAGTGAAATTTTAAAAAAGCAGAAAATTACACTACCAGTTAGCATCCATCCTTCTCTTTTCGGTTCAACTTCAAAGGCAGTTTTTAAAAGTTAATGGTTGAAACACAACTTTATAGCTGTAGAAATGGAAGAAAAGTAATCACGTAAGTTAATGAACATCTAAAAAGGCAGAGCTATTGTAACTGATACGCTAAAAAAGTTTTTATTTTTAAGTGAGGGTGAGAACAAGGTTTTTCTGTTTAAACTTTAATTAATTGGTATACGTTCTGTTTCGCCCAAAAACCGATTTTTTTTAAAGCTATATACATTCATTTTGTTGAATACATTTGTTGGGTTGTTGTTTTCTCATGAAGCTAAAAATTAGTACGAATGAATATTTGAAAATGTGTAAATAACCGTTTCGTAATGCTGGTACAAAGTTTTAAATATTACACTCGTTTTACATAATCAATACTACAATGCGCTTTGAATCCGTAATCTTTGCATATGAAAGATGATCGGAGTGTCTACTGATTTTTGAAATATAGGAAATATTCATGCCTTTTATCACATACTGGAAACACTGAATTTATGTTTGAACTTTATGAAAACATAGACTTTACCTCTAGGTAATTAAATTAAATTTTGATGATTTCCAGAAGCAATATTTACTGTCTGTTTGCGTATTGTGCGCCTGGCAGCCACGAACGCTTCCATTTGAAAAAAGGGGAGAAAGGTTTAGGATGCGCATTTTCCGATGTCTTCAGTTTTTATTCGCTTGCTACTTCCTCGTTGCATTTCCCCCCTATTTCGAGAGAGTCAGAACAGACTTGGCGTGGGCGCAGATTTGACGGAGGTCTCGCGAAAAAATGTTAGACAGTAGCTATGTTTTTTACTCAGTAAAGGACGTATCTCATAAGGTACGTCCATTACCGACCGCCAAAATTATATTTAAATATTTTTTCCGGAAATCATGAAAATTTAATTGCAATAGAGGATGAATCCATGTTTTTGATAAAAAGTGTGCAATTAATTATGAATCCGGCATATTTTGAGCTTTTGTTGTGCGGTTTTTTTTTTTGTGCTAAAATTGATACGCTTATTAAAATAAAATTGCCCAATAATAAACTGCTTTGAAAATTACTAACCATAACTGAGGTCTGCATTTGAAAACTAGAAATAATTTTGATTAATATCTTGCATATTTTGCTACTTTAAAAATGTTTCTTGTTTTCAATTGAACCTGAAATGTAGTCACATAGTTTTGACAAATTATATTCAAGAATAGTTTCAATTATTACACACTTGCCCGTTTACAGATAAAGCGATAATTGCATTAAGTTATCTTTTTTTCCATTTTGCCCGCAACTCTTTGCATAGTGAATGCACTTGACATTATGGAATGCGAGTCGTCTATTAATTAGATCATAATTGAGCGAATTCGTTTAATGCCGTGACTCATTTAATCAAGCTATTAATTCTTAAGGGGAAATGAAATATTTAATTATATAATACGGTTTTCTGGGGCGAGAAAAAAAGAGTGATGTATACAATTCTGCTGACTAACTCTTTTCCAACCTCCCATTTGTAAAAACATTAATTCAATTCACTTCTCTTTATATAATTGGTTTTTTTTCTCTGCTTCGGATACAGAATTTAGTTAAGAAAAATCGATGTTTTAAAATTAATGTCTTTTACATTTCAAAAAGGATCAAAAGATAAGCTAATTTTAATTAGCTGTTGTTTCAATATCCATTCGCTATCGTTGTCAATATTTTTGTTCCAATGTATTGTTACTATACTACACTGCAAGGTTTCTTGACAAAAACATCGTGACGTCAGCGTAACGTTAGCCTATGAAAAACGAGCTAGATAAAACGTCACAGCCTACTTGGCGAATTAGAGGAGATCGCTAACTGCTTGTGTGCTCTTATTGGCTCCGCCCGTAGTGACGTTCAGCGTCAACTTAAGTTGCTGTCTAGTATAGCGCTTTTGATATGTATTATACTCGGTTAATTTAAAATAGGCGTATCAAGTTTAGAAATTTTGCGTCGTCTCTATGGAAACCGTGCGAAAGAAAACAGCTTCACTCTTTTTTTATGCACTGCTCTTGAGGCATTTCATTCATTTTCTTTTTCTTGAACTAGGCTTACGCTTTTATTTATATCCACATGTCTCAGTTATTTCACATCGTTTTCTAACAAATCTTGGCTTGCATTAACAAAAGCACAAATTTCTACGAAAAAGTTGTGCTTTATCAACGTTGATTTTTCAATAGAATAATAGTTTACGCATAAAGCAATTTTAACCGTTTGCATTTAACTATTTTTGCATAAGCTAAGTGGGGGAGAAGTTCATAACGCCGTAACTATGACAACCATCATGGCCATGGGAGAAGTGCGGAGAGTGGGAAATTAATTTTACTTTGAGACGTCAGCCCTCGTTACACTGGGTAAAATAGGCTCAAAACTAACTAAGCCGCACTCGCGATACGTACAAATAATTTTTTTTATTAAATACAAAGTTTTTTTTTTTTTTTTCATTTTAAAGTTGATAATTTATATTATGATACGTAATGGTTCCTTGTATTTAGTTATATAAAAAATAAATGCCAATGTTTAGAACTCCGGGGATAAAGCTCAAATATATATTTAGAGACGTCCCATCTTGCAAATGGATTGAGGAAAATTTTTTTGGTCCAATAGCCAATTGCCATTATTTTTATTATTTTTCCCTGATGTTTTCTCATTAGTGTTTTT
Organism: Uloborus plumipes; assembly: GCA_038373865.1. NCBI lineage: Eukaryota > Metazoa > Arthropoda > Arachnida > Araneae > Uloboridae > Uloborus > Uloborus plumipes. The sequence goes on from JAXGGA010004306.1 coordinate 46,683, forward strand.
GATACAAAATTTTAATTGGTTCATAAATTAAGCCTTTTTTAAACACATTTCTGTAATTGATGTTGTTCCAAAAGCCAATCACTATTTTTGTCATCACGGGACGCGGGAGCGTCCCGCCCCGCCCAGAAAACTAAATACAAGCCACCAAGAAATTTCCGTCGCCAAGAAAAATGTAAAAGAGCGACTAAGGACTGATTACGCGAGTAACCAAACCGGGGTTTTCATCCCTCTGTATCTCAGCCCCATAAAATTCCCTAGAGTTGATTTTTGGTATACTCAATCTCCAGCGGCTCCTGACGGCACATACTAAAGCAAAACATCCAGGACCCTCAGGGGGAGGGGTGATAACTGTTAAAAAATCGCTATTTTTCGCACTTTTTAAAAATTGTTTGACAGGGGTCCAGACTAAACGGTAACTCGGATTGAGCTCTCATTTTGCACCAACATTTATTTTGTCCCAAAGCTCGGCATAGGGGGGTTTTCGACCCCCCCACCCCCTCAGTTTTGCCAGGCGGGAAAGCTTCCCGCCTGGCAAAACTGAAAACAATTTAAAAGAACTGTACATACAGGTTAGTTGTAGTTTGGCACAAACTTGGCGGGAAAACTCAATATCATAACTTTTTAAGGCTGAGTATTTAAGGTTTTCTTGGCGGGGGATTTTTTTTACAACACTGTTGTTTTTGGGGAGATTATATTTCCCCCAATGTGTTCTCACTTATGATCTTTTCATTGGCACATAACTAATATGTTGCATACAGTGTTTTTGTTTCAACAGCTAATCACTGATATTGTTCCAATCCCTATGCGTTGCATACGAAAACTATTTAAATAAGAGTGACTAGCTAACCCGCGCTTGACAGCAGTAATTCAAAAATTCGATTTTTTTTTGGATTAGACGTAAAGTGCACTTGGGCACCTGGGAAGGATCATAGGGTGGTTTTTAAGTTGTGAAAAAAGTACCGATCCGTTCGAATTTCGAATAAAGGACTTCAAAATGGCTCTATCTAGCGAAATACTTATCGGATCTTCTCGATCTTGGTCTCATTCGAAAGAACGCAAAAAATACCTGTTGGGAAAGTTTCCTTTCGAAGGCTTTCGAAACCACTAATCGATATCTCCACCCTGAAAAAAGATATGGTCATTTTTAAATTTGGAAATATCCATTTTAAATTTGATTTATAAAAATCACCTGCACGAGCGCCAAATAAATTAAATAGGGTGAAATAAATTATTAATGAGAAAAAGGTGTTGCCATTTCTTCTTGAACATAAACAAATAAAGTTCTCGCTTTTGCTTTAGGCTTTTCCTGTAACGGACGGATTAAAATTTTTTTTGGCGATTGATTAATTTTTTGTACTGCGTTCTAGCAAACTATTGACTTTAATTTAATCAGAACTTTTAGACACACGCGTCACTTGACATGACATGTTTCCTTAAAGATAGATCCCGTGCAGAGCCGGGCGAAGTAGCTAGTGAGTAAATATTTTAAGTATTTGAAATTTACATTTTTCCAAGAGCTGTAACTATCACTAAAATGTTTCTTAGTTTTTTTGCATCGCATTTAGATAAATTAATGTTCCGTTTTAAACATTGTGCAACAGTAGTGCTTTCTAAATTAGCTATTGATTGCAATAAGAAGGAGAAAATGTCGCTTGCATTATCTGAAATTTTGCGATGAGAAACCACTTGCTTGCCAAATATTTGCTTAAGTCTTAACAAGTGTGATGTTTTCATCTTCGAATATTCATCAAAATATGTAATCGAATTCTTTTAAGAGATCGTAACAAATGTTACTTTCTCACACAAGTAGCATACTAATTAGCGTATTTATTGTTTTAAGCGAAAAGGATACCAATGCTTATGTCAAGGTTTTAAAGCTTTTTTTCCTTCTTTTAAAACAATACTTTTTATCTGAATTTTTCACTTCACTAATTGTTTTCAAATGTCCCCGACAAACGAAAAATTTATGTCTAATTTGTTCATTATGATTTCAAAATTTATTTTATCGAATTGGTTTGTTAAGTTCGTTTTTTTTTCATACTAAATATTCTTGTTTATGATTAACAAAATAAAGACATTAACAAATGTTTTTTAAAAATCTAACTTAATATTAATAATACGTACAAAAAGAAAAATCTTCATCTTCTTATCGTTATAATTAGGCATAGTTTCTGAAAAGTTTTCTATCAAAGAATTTATAATTGAATTTGTGTAGATTATTGTTTCCTTCCGAGTGTTAAGTAAGAGTCGTAAATAATAATAAAAAAAAAACTTGTAGAATTATTATTTCGTTATAAAAAAAAAGTTAGCTGTCGTTACGGGCAAATTTGAAGCCTGTATAAGTAAAAGGGGGTATTTGCTTCGGACAATCATCATTAAAAAAAGCTGTTGACTTAAAATGTGTAGCGAAACTGTTTTATTTTATTTATTTTTTTCATTTTTTTTAACGATGAAAAATTTTGTTGGATAAAAGTTGTGCGTGTGTTTTACATTAAATGGCAATGGGACAAAAAGAAAGCTCACCTGTAAACGTTGAAAATACTTTCTTTTAATGAATCAAACTTAAAGTGAAAATCTATAGGTATCTAAGATCGATTGATGTTCCATGTGTGACCCTCCGGAGACATGATAAATAGTTCTATTCTAGTTTCTGCCACATTCGTGATGGAGTAAGCGTTGTTATTGATTCAAGCGTTTTTTGACTGCTTTAAAATGTTGCCTCTCCAGCCACCTTGTCTGGCGGTCAGAGGAGTCTTGCTGCGGATGGGGAGGTTCCAGTTTCGAATACCGGCTCGGACATGGATGTACTTTCTCTCACCTGTTCTTGTTCTAATATGTAGTGTTGTGAATAGTTGCCTACTTTCTCAATACTATTTTTAAGCTCCTGTTTTGTATTATTTTATCTGTCAAAACTGCACTGACTGATTGATTGCTTGATCGAATTTTTACAAGTTTTTTTTTTTCGTTTTTTTAAACATTTTAAATTATTATAAGATAACACTTAACGGCTCACTTAAAAAAGTTATTTAATGATTTTGACTAAGAAATTTTTATTTCTCTAAATTTATTTTTTTTATCAAAAAGTAAATGAATGAGCTATTAATATGAAAATACAGTGTTGTAATGGATGCAACCTTGTTGGCGAATTAAGAAATAAATGTAAACGAAAAATGCTAGTATATGATTCTTTACGTTGTTATTTTACAAATACATTTTACGACTTTATTATGCTTGTATTTGCTCAAAACTAGCTAATTATCGTTTAGTAGAAAATTACAGTGGCTGTTTATTTGCGTATTACAATGATCGACAGCGAGAATCAGTAACTGAAGTAGTAACTACATTCTATCATAACTTCATTTCTAAGTAATGAAGCAAGTAAATTATTTAATTTTGTATATGCATGGCTGCGCAGCACGGAACGCGCATCTGCCATTAGCTGATTATATTTGATGCATGAGCACTTTCCCTAATGACGTATAATTAACCTTGGGCATCACTGCCACCTGTTGCATACTTTAAATTATGTGGTCATACCAGTCGTTTATTTTCTCCTTTCAGTAATATCCTTGTTATAGCAATTCTGGGAAAATGAGGTATTATAATTAAAGATAGCCTCTGGATGGTTAATAATGCAAATTTTACTCACCCTCTCGCCTCGTTTTATGTTTTACTCTTGAATTCAGAGTTAAATGTACTCTGTTTAAAAATGAAATACTCACAGAAGAACACGAGCTGCGACTGTAAGGCTTTCTTATGTATGGCGTTTACGTTTAGCGTAAAAACTTTTTTAACTAATAGCAGCAAACTGAATCCAGTAGGCTGTATAGGCTTTCTTACACAAGCGCTGTATACAAACAATCACCCTAGCATATTTAATGAGGCATACATTCTATTGAGTTATTTTTCTTTAATCCCTTTTATGAATAAATCGTAAATACTGCCTATAGTGCCTGAAATGCAGTTATCTTTTAAAGTGAAAGAGTCCAGTCTGATCGTCTTAGTGGGTGAATAACGGCGGCCTTTACGTCACATGGGACTTTGGTAAATGAAGTTCATTTTGTCCGAATATACATGCTGCCATAAAAATAACAATTGATCGTCAATTAGTTGGGGGTATTTTGAGGTAACTAAAGTTGCGTCTCCAACCTGTGTCAAACATGTTGTTTTTATAACAAAATCTGATGAGCTTAAATGCCAGGGAAGAACGTCATATCTTTGTAGATAATACCGCGAGAGACGTGAAAAATTTAACCATTGGTTCTTTTGCTGATAAATGACGCCTGGCAGTTCCACTGGCTTCAAAGTATCTTCAACATTTTAGCGAGTCATCAAATTATCTTGCTGAATTACTAAAGGAATCGGTTGTCCCAATAGATTATTTCTCAGAATGTCAAACCATGCGTTTTGTTCTAGTATCTTTACTCAATAACAAATACTGGATTGAATCGTTGATCTTCCTGTTTTCACACACCACATGGTGTTTACCAGCATTACATTATTGAGAGAAAAGCTGGACTCATCCCTGAAATTTCCACTCAGTGTCCCGCTCACTTGAGATTGAAAATGTACGAAGTGACACAACCAATTGGAAGCAATTAGATGGATTCTGTATTTACCTTTCCGTCAGAACCCTTTTCACAAACCATATTGCCAATTCTAGTGTGGAATATCTAAAAGCCTATCATGAACCTACTCTCGGAGAAATTACTTGTTGTGCGAATGCTCCTCTGTGAAAAAAGATGTCCTTAATATCGAAATGTAACCGAAACCGAAACTAAAATTCTGTTAAATTATTTTCAAATGGTATGATTATTGTATCTATTCCAAATGAAAAATGACTGCAAACGTGATACCGATACTGTTAGTGCAGACGTGGATGCATTTAAGTGATTAAGCCTTTCTTGCATTTATGGTCTGCTAAAACCGCTCTACTTTTGCACCGTCTTATCGGACCGGCGTCTATTCAAGTCACCCGCTTCTTTAAGGCTCCTTTTAGAAATTGGAAAAACTGTTCGCTGCGCTTTCAAGTACATTTTAAAATACACAAAAGATTGTATGTATTTCTCATTTTTCCTCGAGAACCAGCTCTTTTAACAGTAAAATTTTGAAAGAAAAAAAAACGTAATTTTTGAATTGGTTAAGAATACCGTTGGTTTACTTAATTCATTAAATGACGTTGGCATCGAGCTTCGGAGGATTGACTTTGTGTGTGTGTGGGGGGGGGGGGGGGTTGCCGTTAAATCCCCCCGTACTGTTATTTATGTTAATCAGTTTCAAGTTTAAGATGATATATTTTTTCAAATCATTTTGAATTACATCTATAAGGAAGATATTTAATGTGTTTGTAAAAAGCGTAAATTTTGTATTTGAGAATACAACAGCCAAGTGTTAACTGTTTTCAAGAAAAAAAAAATCATGGTAATATATTTTTTTACATTCAAGCCTCTGTTAGTAGAATCTTTATTAAAAAAAGGATTTTCCTCTCAAAATCCTTCAACATATTTTTTTTTAATGTGGAAAGTAAACTTTGATATAATTGGAAAAAGTGAACATTTTGATGCTTATGACAGGCGTTAAGTAAAAGTAAGCAGAGGTCTTTTTTTTTTTTCCCTTTTTGCATTTTGAAAATTATTCGTCCAAAGTTTTGGACTCTTCATTTTTCGTTAAATTCATTTTCAAATTTTATTTTTTATTGTTTTGTTATTATATATGTAATTTTGTTTATTTGTGGAAAATTGAAATTTTATCCTTCAGCTTTCTTTTCCATTGGTTAACTTTTCTTTTTATCGTATTTTCTCTTTTATTGAAGTATGGAATTTTTCTTGCTTTTTTTTTGGGGGGGGGGGGAGGTTGGCTCAACTTTATAGTTTGACATTTTAAGCTTAATTCCGCTTCTTCTTTGTTTTTCCATTTCTAAAACTTGATACAGTAAAAACAATATTCTAAAATTTCGTTTTATTTTAATAACTAGGTGTTTCCTATTAATGGTTTTTAATATCTGCATCTCGATTTGGAGTTTCACTGTCCTCTGTTTTTTTTCTTACATCTGTTTGTCATTTTTCTGTGTAAATTCAACAGCTTGTGAATCTACACATCGAAATTTTACGATGATCCATTTTTCTTTTCTTACTAGTGTGCACAACAGGACATGTGTATTTCTGGAAATATCACTATTAACACATTTGTTAAAAATTGAATTATATTAAGCAATAAGCAGAAAACTAATTGATTGGTTTTCAGCATAATGAAGATTTAGTTGGTCGCATAGTTTCTGAATTCAAAATTGAAAGAACTTTTTTTTGTTCAATATCGTCGCTATAATTTCCAAAACTCGTGTTTCCTTTAAAGCATCAATGCAGAAACTCGTTTTTTCTTCTTGAGACAAACGAGTTGCATAGTTTCTTCAATTTTATTGATATTTTAAAGAGTTTTTCGTGATTTACGATTTGTAACTAATTAGAACTTCGGGAAAATGAGCGAAATTTTATTATTTGAAGGGGTGATTTGTTAGGCTTAGAATCACTAGCAAAAATTATGTCTGATAAATAAGGGGAAATATTATACCATTTAAGAAAGAAGTATTTTAATTTCATTTTTCTAGTAACTGAGAGAACTAATTTTGCCGTTACACAGAGGTCCCGCATACGTACATACTTCTCCAATTAATAAATGAGTATTATATTAGAATTAGGGAATTGTTTTGCAATTTTCCACTCTAAGCTAAACGTGGAGAAAAGATAAAATTGTCATTAAACTCTTCTGCTAATATATGTCTCACTAATTGCAACCCAGTTTTAATTAGTTGAATAATGTAAGGTAAGCTATTGTAGAGCTATTCGATAATAGATGTTGTAGGAGCTTGAAATTTTTCTTTCGTCATAAAATACGAAAGAAAGTACGGATCAGAGCTACTGCTGTTGGGAAATAGTTATTCCCTAGCGTTGGTACATGCCCTGAGATGTACCGACAGATCCCAGCAATATCAATTCGCTCCTCTTTTTTATATTGGTACCTCAAAATATTCTTGTTCCTAGTTAATCTTCTTCACTTCTTCAGTTTTTGATAAATACTTGGAAATAGACTTCTTAGTATTCATTTCTTTTTGTTAATCTATCGTTTTGGCCACCTTGCTTTTTTAAAAAATTAACTCCTAGGCTGTCGTTCTTTGAATTAGAATATTTGATGCATTCTGAAATAGAATAAAATAAAAATTTAATAAAATCCTCGATCAAAAACTATCAGATTATATGCAAAATTATCTTTAGCAATGTGTATTACAGTGATAGATACGCGTTTTTATTTATTTAATTTTATTTTCCTTTCATCCATCCCTAATAATGTATTATGCAATTATTTCCAAAATCTTATCACAAATTGCTCACCTCTAAATGTCATTAAGTTAGCTCGCATACATAATGTATTAAAAATATTGGCCGGGAATTTGTGTTATCATGTTTTTTATGTAGTTACTGTGGCAACGGCCCTCACTAGTTGCCAAAATATATTATCAGGAGCCACCTTTGTGGAAATTTCCATTCAGACAACGTTAGCATTACATGGGGCTGTAATATGTTTCGGTACTTTTCGATAAATGAAGTTCCAACTTGTCTGTTGTATTTTATCTCGAGTTAAGTTCCTGTCGGATATCATACTAAGTACATTCTAGGTTGTTACCTCGCATCTTCCGGGCAAATTGTGCATTTAGTATAAATCCGTTTTTCAGCTTAATTTCCGCAAAAGTTGTTTTGAGCGCAGCAGCAACCAATCCCCCTCTTTGTTCTTCATTATTTCTTTGTTATGTCATTTTTTATTTATTGGTTATACGTTTTACAGGCATTTTTTTAAGATGATCGCGTGTTTTGAAATAAATAATGTTAGTTCACTGATATTCATTTTCTTTCAAATCTATTCACTCAAATTTAAAATACCTTTCTTCTACCAGAATTTAAAATACAATAAATATAATATATGTTTCTCGCTAATGAGTATGCTTGAAATTTTGGTTTAAAGCATTAAAAACTATTCTTTAAAAAAATGTGCAATTTTTGCAAATAATTACATTTTATGTTATATTACAGTCTCCATTTTCATTAATAGGTATAATGTCGAAAAGCGCATCCGGAATTTTTAACTTCTATTGTGTTTAAAGATTATTTTGATTGTAAAAAACTGGAATAATCTACTGAGGATTATTTTTCCTAACAATCCGAACAATCCGAATGTGTTTTGGAGAAGACATTCAGTTTCTTTATGTATTCTTATAAGAATTTTATTTCTCCCTGTTTTTCTCGATAACAATTTCTCTAACCAATAAGTAACAACCTTTGTGTTAGCTTCCTCTCTCTTTCTCTTGGTCAAACAAAAGATAATGTAATTTTTTAATGCTGAATTCTGCTAGAAAAACTTATTTCGAATTTGATCCTCTAAAACTGCGTGATGTAAATGATTTATACTTTCATGAAAGATGATTTTTCGTGGAAAAAAGAATAAGCGAAACACTTTACCAGCAAATACATTGCTCTTCCAGTTTTTTCTTCAGCACTAAATTTAAAAGTCATACCGGTTGAAAATATCCTTCCTAAAATAAATGCACAATCAAAATGCCTTCAAGACGGAGAGAGAAAGAAAGATAGCTTACGACTTTCGGAAGTACGGGGGTCGTAATAAAATTCTCATAAATCTTAAAGGAAAGGAACTATCCCGGGGGAAGAAAAACGATATCGAACAAGTTTAGACTATTTTTAAATGGTCGTGCACTATTTTGAAATACTGACGCCTTGTGCGTGTGTGTGTATATATATATGTATATATATATATATACATACATACATACATACATACATACATACATATATACAGGGTGTCCACTCCAATCGTGGACCAATAGCTAATTTCTAAACCGTTAGAGATACGCATATAGTTTATTTAGGAAAAAATCTCAAAATTATGAAAGGAATTTTGGGTCTATTCAATCTTTTTCAAAAAATCAAATTTTGAAAGAGTTACGAAATTTAAATTTTTATACAGCCCCCCAGTCCTATCAATCATATTTAGTAAAACATTCTTGACACTGTAACGTTTAAAACTAAAAAAAAAATCACTCTTCTACGACAAAAATTGACCGAGTTATGACGTTTTGAAAAATCAAGATTTTGAAGGATTTCGCATACGGTCCCTTAAGCGATCTCTCGATGACATCATGAAACAATGCAAAATCTTGATTTTTCAAAATGTCATAACTCGGTCAATTTTTGTGGTAGAAGAGTGATTTTTTTTTAGTTTTAAACGTTACAGTGTCAAGAATGTTTCACTAAATATGATTGATAGGACTGGGGGGCTGTATAAAAATTTAAATTTCGTAACTCTTTCAAAATTTGATTTTTTGAAAAAGATTGAATAGACCCAAAATTCCTTTCATAATTTTGAGATTTTTTCCTAAATAAACTATATGCTTATCTCTAACGGTTTAGAAATTAGCTATTGGTCCACGATTGGAGTGGACACCCTGTATATATATATATATATATATATATATATATATATATATATATATATATATATAAAACATAAATTTGTTTTTATTTCAATTTAAACTGAAATGAAATCAAAATTGTCTTTTTCGGTGCAAAAATATGCTGTCAAAAAATGAATTTTCAGTAGCAGTAGAAAACGAATTGTAATTTCCAAATTTCATCTTTTTAAAATTTATTTAGCTACCTTTCAGCAGTTTTGATAAGGCACTATATTGTTTTTTACGGGTAGGTGGAAGGTCTTAAACTTTTTCTGCCGAATTTGTTTGCTCATTCTTTTCTTAGTTTTGAACAAAAGTAACGATCCTGTGTTTAAAATCTCAATAATCAATTATGGATTTTAGGTTATAATTGACATTTTTTTTTCAAGAAGAAACTCACATGGCACAGTATTGTAGTATAAAAGTAGTTTTTTTATAATAATTATTAAAAATATTACTTGCTGTGCATATTTTATGGTATTTTAAAGAAGGGTTTAGATTTTACATGCTTCGTTTTCCTTCCGCTTAACGAATAAGGTGCACTGAAACTGGACCCCCTAACAAAAACTTCTGGGTCCTCATTTTATTCAATCACAACTTCAATTTTACAGGTAAAATAATACAAAATAAGACAATGTTTTCAGTTTTACTGATTCAAATATATTAAATTTTATGCATTTACTGTCGTATCATAATAAATCATCTGACTTGTTGATAACTACCTCTATTGAAACCTACAAAGTTAATAATATTTTGACCGCTGGCTCCTGCTCTCTGAAGATAAGGCAGCCATGTTTGTTCTTTTTAGCCTACTTTCCCGTTAAAAATAAAAGAGACGAAAGAAGCATTAAAAGTGGCTTAATGCATCTAAAAAATATCGCCAAGTCCAAAACAAAGTCAAAAAAAAAAAAAAAAAAAAAAAAGGAAATAAATATCGAAATATAAAAATTTGAAAGTAGGGTATTGAGATGGGGAATTTGTGCGTCGGTCTGTCGGTCTGCCTGTCCCCTCCTAATAACTTTTGAATGAAAATTCCGACTTGAACGAATTTTTTTTTTTTGTTAGAAAGATCTTGGCGAGTACAGTTCATTCCCATATTTGATTTTTCGATTTGAACAATTTTTGGTTCAACTTTGAGCCGTTCAAACGACCTGTCCCGCGATATTAGCTTTTTAGTTAACTGTCCGATTTGAACAAGCTTTTTTTTGTTCGAAAGATCTTTTCAAGGATACTTCATTCCCGTTTCTATATTTTCGATTTGAACAATTTTTCGTTCAACATTGAACCGTTCAAACAAGCTGTCACCCCTAATAACTTTTGAGTGAACAGTCCGATTTAAAAAAAAAAATTTGTTCGAAGCATCTTGGCAAGGATACTTTATTACCGTATTTAAATTTTAAATTTGAACATTTTTGGTTCAACATTGAACCGTTCAAGCAACCTTTCCCCACCTAATAACTTTTAAGTGAACCGTCCGAATTGAATATACTTTTTTTTGTTTGAAAGATCTTATCAAGAATATTTCATTCCCCTTTTTAAATTTTCGATTTGAACAATTTTTCGTTCAACATTGAACCGTTCAAACAAGCTCTCACCCCTAATACCTTTTGAGTGAACAGTCCGATTTAAACAAACTTTTTTTTGTTCGAAAGATCTCGGCAAGGATACTTCATTACCGCATTTAAATTTTCAATTTGAACATTTTTTCGTTCAACATTGAACCATCCAAGCAACCTTTCTCCACCTAATAACTTTTAAGCGAACCGTCCGAATTGAATAATATTTTTTTGTTCGAAAGATCTCGGAGAGACTCATTCCCATATTTCACTTTTCAATTTGAACCATTTTTCGTTCAATGATGAACCGTTCAGAAAAAATGTTAACATGAGCGCCTACTGGGAAATTTAAATTGAATGTTGATTCTGAACTTAAAGGCGGATTTCCTTCAAACTAACTTTGTAAGAAAACGGTTTTGATAAAAAATGTATGAAAAGTACTTTTCTGAAAAATCTTCTGTGAGGACTCTTATTCCGATTCCCGACTCCGCAAACATGGCGGAAATGCAGGCTCAGAAAAAAATGACTGACTGGGCAGACGATTTTTTGTTTATTTATTCATTTTTTTTGTTTAATTTATTATTATTATTATTATTATTATTATTATTTTGCAGACGATTTTTTTTGTTTACAAAAATTTTTCATTTACGAGAGCATTTTATTCTTTATTTATATTTAACAACTGGCAACGGATTAAAAATAAAATTCGAGACATTTTATTAACGAACGAGATTTGTTTTCTTTCTTTGATAAAATGTGTTTTGATGTTCTTTGTACTTTTATTTTATTTATTAATTTTTTTTCTTTTGAAAACGATTGTGAAATTTTTCTACGGAAGAACTATAACAGTTACATTCTTTAAAAGGTGCGACAAAACTTTATTTACTCGTTTATTTACTTTTTACCTGTCCATTTCATCTGATGAGAGGGGTATATTTTGCTTTTAGAAATCAGCTTTAAGTGCTATAAAGGTATGTTTGACATAATTTTCAGTTTCAGATATTCAAGAGAATATTGATCAGATGCTAGAATGCCGATGTCGATGTACGGGAAAGTAGGCTCGTTTAGTTCTTGACAGAACTTCTTGTTACATGTTTAAATTGTTCTCAAATTTTCAAATGTTTCTTAAAATTTCATTTTGTTCATATGTTGTTTTTTCCAATCTACACATTTTCGACACTTAAAGGGTTAATGTATTTAAGTTCCTTATATATTTTGCAATTAATATTAAGCTACTATAAAAGCGCTTGTTAATTTGTAAAACTTAACTAATTTTCTATCTTGCATATATATATTAAATATATATTCCTCCCAAACTGTAATCGAAATCGTAATCGGCATAGAATAATCGTAATCGATTACATTTTTTACATAATCTAATCGTTGCTGTAATCGTAATTGCGACTTGGCAGAGGACTGTAATCTTAATCGTAATTGTGTAATCTCCAATTTTTCATGCGCGTAATCATAATCGTAATGATTATATTTTCCTGTAATTGACTCTAAGCCTGATCGCTATCAATGCGTTCAATATCGATCCGTGTTATCCTGCACGTTGAAATTTCATTTCATAGAAATTTGTTTCATTATAGAACTATCTGTGTTATAAAAACTAATTCAATTTCAGTCTAGTTTATGTTTGTTAAATATTACTTTTTTTGTAGTTTGTTTTTATGTCGGGAAAACCTTATATTCACCTTTTAGCTGATGTGCTCTTTTTACATTTCATTATGTTTCTGACGAAAGAAATATGCTTTAAAAAAGAGAAAAGAAAAAAAAAAACTTCGACAAGAACGTGACTCCTATGCCATCAAATTAGAACATTTCATACATTTAAAGTTTAAATTGTTTGTAGTTTCTCTCTCTCTGGGATTCGCGCTATTTCGTTTTCTTAAATTTTGTCATAGTCGTGTGATTAGTCGACACAGAACTTGACACGGAGGAGTCAGTTTGGATTGCTAAAAATCACTTCAAATGAAAAATGCTTTGAGAGATGACTTATCTCACGCACCACAATGTCCGCAAAGAACCTGCATCTTATCCCTTCGCGGAAAATTTTATTGTTTTGAAGTCCATACTTCAGAAATAAACGGATTTTGGGCTTAAAGCAATATTTCGAAAAGTAAAGTGGCATTTCATTTTGAAAATATTGATCGAACATTTTGTTGAAAACATTCTCGATGTCTAGTTCAAGGCTTTAAAATGCTGTCACGAAATGACTTTTTAATAAAGTGTTTTTCTTCGAGGAATCAGTTTTATATGAGTCATCCGTGGCCCTTAATCAAGGTGTTGTTGAATTAGGTGCTTCTTGTATCTTTGTTACCCGATTAAGATTTAAATTCATGGAGTTATGAAAAAGTAAAATCATTCCATATAGTGAGAAAAAAATTTTGTCATAGAACATATATTTTACTTAGGTTTTTATTGTTCCAAATAAAACGCATTGTATTTCAAATGATAAATTTTACGGTATGTTTTAGATTGATAATAATTGCCTTTTCTAACATTACTGCATCATTGAAGTTATTAAAATGACATGCATTGAAGTAGCAGCATAAAACTCCTGCTTCAATATACAGTTTTGCTATAATTAATGAGTACTTTTTTTTTTTCTTTATTTTAGGTTACCGCCTTGGGGTCCGTGAAAAGTGTTTTCGATTTCCAACAATGTGCTCTCTTTCGTAAGTAGATATGAACCATTTATTTATTTCCAACTTCGTTTTAAGAAGTAAAATGGGGGAGAGAAAAGAAACCTTGCTCTGTCTTGAAATAATGCTGTGAAATTTTAAAAGTTTATCTTTAAATTCCGTTTTATCGTCACTTCAAAATATTGAATTTCTTTAACTATATTTTAGCATGAAAAACAAGGACGTTTATCCTATTACAGGTTTGATAAAACGTTTAAAGTAAATCACATGATAATTCAGATTTTTTAATTATAATTAGCTATCTAGCATCTTTATCGTGTACCTTTCTTGTTCCGAAACAATTTTACGTATATAGCTCTATTGCTGATCTAAAAAGTTAGCGGTTAGATGTTTTTTCAACTTTAATGTTTTTAAGAAACTTGAGTGTAAGTATTATTTTAAGGAAAATTCGTAGCAGTGAATTCTTCTTAAATTCTCTTGCGTTCGAAGTGATTTGCTCATCTTTGCAGACGTAAACTGAATTTAATAATTAAAAAAAATGTATAAGAAACATGAATTTGTTTACTTAACTATGAAGTTAGTCCAGTTTCAGATTTCAATCATGTTAAAAAATTACAAATTTAAGCTCCGGAATGTGCATTTTTTAGACCCCAAGATCTATGGCGGGTACATTGAATAAAGCTATGTAGACCAATCAGGCATCCTCAACCCTTATTTTTCTATGTAGTATAGAAAACAATCGCAAGACTGCTATTTTATAGTCACCAGAAAGCCTAACCGGTAAGTAAAATCAACAAGCAGTTGGTTATAAATGGACAAAAATGGCAACAATTATTAAAAAAAGTATTGTCGAAATTGCCTGATTGAGACACACGGCAGTGTGTCAGCCAAACTCTTAAATCAGAAACAAAAACGGGCTGCATATCTGCTAGTGTGTTCCTATATTTTACAGTAATTTAGAAATTCAAAAAAAAAAAAAAGTCGGCAGTGTACGGTCATTTTTTCCTATGATTTGATAATCCTAGAAAAGTAATTTTTTTCCCAATAAAGCCATAATTAGATAGACTGACAGACGTTTTTAAAAAGCCATTTTGTCTAACGTTAATAATAATAATAGTAATCATTACAATAATGTATAGCTTTGGATACCTTTCGGGACCCTTTTGTAGTGAGAACCCCTCATAATTGCGACAAAAATTTGTGTAAAACAGTGTGGTAACTTATGTTACCCTAGTCACCCCTTCCCCCAAAATATGACTTGCTTAATGCTATCTATAAACTTTTTTTAAAAACTTGCATGAACACTTTATATTATTTTATTTTTGTATGTATCTTATGTAATTTATCTGCATTATAATTGTTGTAAATAATACTGTGTATGCTTATAAATAGGTCTCAATGCTGCAAGATGAAACGAATCCCAAATCGATCCAAAATCTGTATTTCTTGCAAGATGTTGATGATACTGGTTAATGCACTATCATCTGGTAATCATGTACTGTTAACATCGGCAGAACCTAGGAGGTGGTCTCAGATCTGCATTTACTTTTAAGAGTGCAGGTCATGGAACGTTATGATAGCCGTGTTATTATTGAAGATAGTAATCTCAAGCAACCTTTAGCTGACTTAAAAAATTTAGAAAATGAAAAAAATTCAGATTCTTCTGTTTCTCCTGTGTCATGCAGTGATAACCACAAAATTGACTGTGAGAAAGATATTTTTTGCTCTCATAAAACGTGCCCAAACAAAAAGCCTTTCATGATGCCTAATGAATTGTACATCAGTTTGAACTCGGATTCCTCTCAGTCTTCTAAAATGTGTTCCAAAAATGACAGGCTTGATTTCTTTAGTACGGGCTGTCACTCGACCCCTGCAAGTCCAGAGGAGACTGAGAGGATGAGAGGAAAGCAGCTGAAAAAGGAACTGTCTTCATTTCATAGTCCCATTATCGAGAAAAAGATGCCTTTTAGTTATTCAACTAGTTTCGTTAGGACTTCTAGGAGTGAGGATCACTTACAGAAATCATCTCTAACCACTGTAAATATAGATATCGAAGATGAATTAGCTTCGTCCCTAGACACCTTGTTAGACACCAAAGCAGATGAAGTTTACAACGAGATCGGTGACGAGGATTGTTGCGGATATCCGTGCTCTTGTGGGATGTCCTCCATATCCAAAAGCCCCGATGAGCCCATGAACTCGAAAAGTGATGTGTCTCCTGGTTCGAGTGAGACTGCTTCGCCTGTTAAGATAAGCATAAAACTGACTGATAAACCGGACCCGAAGCCTGCCCATTCGGAAACTTTGAGTGAATCATCTGGCTCAGAAATAATCCCTTCAGATTCATCAACAACTATTCGGAGGGATAGCGATGGTAGTGGGGATTGTGAGTGCACTAGTGAGCAAATATCTGCCATTAGCAGTTTAGATGACGCTACTGATTTGTCCCGTGCAACCGATTCCGATTTAGGTTCTCCAGAAGGCAGCCTTTCGCCTGGCTCAGAAATCAATTTAGACGAAGAGTGGATTCGGGACATCGAGAAGAAGGACAGTGTTGCTGAAATCTTCCAAGATATCACAAATAAAACGAAAGCATTAAGTAGAACAGTCAAACAAGTGCCACCTCACATTGAACTCAACCTATCTAGCGGAATGCCCGAAAATCATAAGCCTCAACCTGTTTTGCAGGCTCTAGCTCCTGATCGATCGCCGACATCCCGCAGCAGCTCGTTATCCGTGCCTAAAGCAGCAGAAGATATCAGTGTGGAGAGTCCAACATCTCAGTGTTCTGAGGATACTTTCGGAGACGTGTCTTATCATGAACTCACAGAAAGCTGCGACGAGGAATCGTTGGCAGCCATCGAGGATAAGTACATAGATGACTTTGAACCTCCTGCTCAACGATGCGAGTCTCCCCCCACTGATGATGAATCCGACATTGAGAGCCTCCACAGTTTCCATTATAGTCCCAAAGCTGTAGATTTGCCATCAGCCGTTCGATTAGCCAAACGTCTTTATGGTCTGGAAGGTTTCAAGAAAACGGACGTCTCAAGACATCTGTCAAAAAAGTAAATTTTTATTCCTTCTTCTGTGTTTCTTAACTATTGTTTGCCTTCGCATGTGTTCGTTCAGTGTTAAAAAGTGTATGTTCGTGTGTGTGTGTGTGTGTGTGTGTGTGCTTTTAATCTTTATTTTATTTATTTATTAATTCTTTGTCCGAGGTCATTGAGATGGAAGAAAACTCCATCAAAAAGATCACCCAGTTTCAAAGTAAATAAGAAAATTAAAATAAAAAAGCAATAGTAATTTTTTTCAATGAGAACCTATAAAAAGCATTTTTGTAATAGTTTTGAAAATTTTCGGAGGTGGTTTAAGCTCTAAAAACCCACCCCTTAATTAAGGCCCTGATATATATATGTACACTTGTATATCTACTTTTTATATGCTTTTTACAAAAAAGTTTGGAATCGCTGTTAAAAGTTTCGAAATTCGTCCACTTCCAAAAGTCTTACAGTTCTTAAGTATTTTAACTCCTTTCTTTCTCTTAGCTTTCTTTCGTAAAGAATTTAGTTAGGAAAAAAATAAACTTCCTCATAAATGACGAAGTTTCTTGGCAATTTAGAAAAGTTGAAGTCTGTGCTTCGATTAGAAATTAGGACTAGTGTGGGCAACAACTCACGTTTTGGAATGTAGTGAATCCGACCAGAAGCTAAATGTGAATAGTTGAGCTGACTGTTACTGCTGAGCAATTTGTAGGCTGTTCATGGAAAAACTGGATAATTCCAAGAAAGTATTAAGAAAATTACTGTCCATCACTCTATTTCTAGAATTTTCAACTATTTGCTACACATTTGTTGCTACTGCAATGTTATTAAACTTTTTTCAGATTTATGTATAGTTCAATATTATCCTATTTGAAATATTTATTTGACGCATTTGTGGTGCAGAAAATGTTGCTTTTTGAATTGAAAAATAAATAAATTAATAAGGTAAAATTTGAAGCATTTTTTAAATTTGCCTTATTATTTACGGTATTAAAAAATATATTAAATTCTATACATTTTATTGAAATGTATTTTAGATAGATTTTTTTAGTTTAACTTTTTTTAATGAAAGTTATTTCATGTGTTGGGGTTTTTAAGAGCTTATTTATGCCAAACCAAATGTCTAATCAAGAGAACTCAACTATTATTAACGCGAAGTGAAACAGCGTAACATGACTAGTATTTCTTTTACACATACTAGTATTTCTAGTACACATACTAGTATATACTAGTACACATACACATACTAGTATTTATTTTAACAAATTACCTATCTATTTCGAAGTTACGAGTACTTCGATGCTATGCATTTCTTCGCTGTTTAAAAAATACCTGCATTTATTACACACGCACATACATATAAGTATGAATACTGTACATATGAAGAGCGAATTATAGAAAAACTCCGATTTACGTCTTTTATTTACATGTCTACTTTATTAGAAAGTAGATGGAGCAAATCGTTGCAGGGCTTATGAAGACCTTTAAGTCCAGCTGTCGCCTAAGAATTCCTGAATTTGTTCTTTTTAATGCTATCATTCACTTTGATAAGGCTGACCTGTTTTGGTGTCTTTCCTCTGAGTTATAATTTTTGTTGTTTTTGATCATCCTTAAACTCAGTTTGTGTATTTCTTGCTATGAAAAGGACTTGCCGTATTTCCTGGAAATTGCGTCAAAAAACTAAAAACAATAAACTATTATTATCATTAAAACTATTATCATCATCACATTATTATTATTTCTTTTACCAATGGCCAAAAGTTGAGTTTCGCGAAGATGTTGACATCAGTGCGTATAAAAATAGAATTTAAGCTGCAATGAAACAGAACACAAAGGGGAAACAAAAACTGAAGAAAGAAATAAGGATAGAAAGAAAATCACTAGCCATACTCACCAGTAGAGTAAAATTTATTTCTATCACCGTAGCCGCCAATTGATACCTTTTCATTGTAAAAAAAGGTTTTGATTGGCAGTTAGGGTATCTAACGGAGTTTCTAATCGGTTAAAGGAGTAAGCACATGAAGCAATAGATCTGGTGCAAAATGTTTTTCCTTTAGACTCGGGAACACTGTACTGCAATATTAGTGTTTTTTCGTTTGCGTAAATTGCTAGTATGCTAATTGTTATTTGAAGTATCATACATTTCTTGAAGTTTTTCTACTTTCATAAGTTAGCTATAATTAAAGATCTATGTATATTTCGGTGCCTTCATATTTTAAAATTTCAAAATTTTCCATGCAGTGTTAGAAAATTGTTTTTTAATTTTATTTTTTCTGTGTATTTTCTTGAGATAAAATGCATTATTTTCCGTGTTTAAGCTGTTTTTAACCCTTATTTTTGCCTTTGAAAGAATATGACAGTTTGTATAATTTTAGTAAAACGAATTTTTCCAATCTTATTTCTAAAAGTGAGCTAAAGATAGTTGAAGTTGCCAAAGTTAGCTGCACCTAACTTTGACATCTTTATGCCAATGAAAAGTCCGTTTAAAAATCAACAAACCTTAATTTGGTTACTTTTCCCCCTCCTTCCCCTACATTGGTTTACTTCGTGCTATTTCCGGCAGAATAGTAATCGATTTTCAATCTACTGAAGTAATTCGACAAATCCAACTTTTTCTGCGTAAACATACCATGGAAATTATTTACACGTGTGTGTCGGGAGTTACAGGACGTTGGCTTCTTCAGAAGATCTGATTATGAAACTCAATGCACAGTTACACTAATTTGTTTAATTGGCACAGAGATTTTCCACCGCTAGTCTTGCATCGGTCTTTGTTTAATTTCGATCACAATTTTAGAATCTAGAAATCATAATTTTATCATTGGCAGTACTTCAGTGAGTCCCATTATTATTAGTATTACGTTCATTTTTCATTTTTTTAACTGTGTGTATTTTCAATGTTTTCAAATGTACATTAACTTAGAGAGAAGAAGTAGAATAATTGCTTGCCTTTGTGTTGAAATATTGTTTGAGTCAATGACCCACCGATTCACGGTTTTTCCTCCAAAAACGTTACCTGTCCGCGTGTCAAAAACAAAGAATGGTGACTGCAATAGGTGTTTCGCTTCCTGAAGCGCTGTTTCACTGCAACGATCCTACTATTGTGGAAAAGTAAAATGTACAGTAAAGAGCTTGTTCAAACTCACAAATGGCAGTTCGTGTCTCACCAAGCTGTTTTTGGGATTGCATGCTCTTTTTGGCGCTGGAAATAATTTTTAGAATTCATATTCGTGACTGAAATAAGCGGATTGATATAGGAATGTTGGAAGTGGGGAAATGTCTTGTCGATGTGATGGAAGCTGTAGTTTTAAGAAAAGTAAACTTGTACTAGTTGTAAAAAATATTAACGCTTTAAATTTCTGTTTTTTATTGGCAAAAATGAGACTACCAAACGGATGCGAAAATTGAATAATAATATTCATTAAAACATCAAATGAAAAAGATAAGTTAATACTAACTTGATGCGATTGCCTTTTCTGAAAAAGCTTTTTTTTTTTTTTGCACAAACATAAATTATTTTAAAAACAATTAAGCTAGCTCTTAATGTGCCCAAATTCCTTTTTATGTTCAGTTTTAAAATTTCATTTTTTAATATAGTTTCAATTTTGATAAAATATAATTCTTCAAAATAAAAATATTGTTTTTCCTTTTTTTTGTGTGTGTGTTTCAAATTTTAACGCATTCATTCAATAAAAATTTCTTGTGATTTTGGATACTCTTCTGTAACTCCTTAATTCGGAAAGATGCAAAGATTAACCGGGGAGGGGGGAGGGAATATGTGTGAGCCCAATTATTGCTAGTTTAGGTCTTAAAATTCTTTTAATAACCAGCGGAACACGAATGATTGATTAAAGTACTTGTGGTGCTAATATTATGAGAAAATAATTGATTCGAAAATTTTGTATGAGTTTTGATGGATTATTAATGATTTTGAAAATATTAAATGTAACAGATATAACTACGGGCAATTGAAATCTTGAATAAAATCCCGACTAGTTTCGAGCTGTTTCACTGAATGCGTCCAAACAGCCATTATGTACTCATTATACTAGCAAGTTTGTACCAGATGAGTCTTTTGTTGCAATTTGTATGATAGAAAATTTTCAAACTTACTGCAACCATATTGCGCTTCGATTTTCTTTCTTTGAAGTAGAAATTCATTTTAGAAGCTCATTTTAGTGAGTAAATATTTTCCTCTTACCCAATACGCTTTTTAATAATTATGGACATTTTGAACATTCAATGTTGTTTTAGTAGTTATTAATATTGTTTGGAATTTTTTTAATGATCTTTAAATTGTTTATGTATAGGATGAATATGTAACTTTTTTTACATGCATAATATTTAATTGACTATCATGTAATTTAATAACTGTATCGCATTTAATATATGATTCTAAAAATCAAATATAAATGATTGTAATATGACCGAAAGTTTTTACAGCAGTCTTAGAACATTGAAAATGTTTTTGAGCAATTGGCATATTTTTATTCTTGTTTTAGAAGCAAAAGACCGGTAGCTCTTTAAAAAAAATCGTCATATAGTATTGGAAATTTGAATCACTGTACTTAATTAATATTTAAAAAAGCTTAGTTTAATAAGAAGGATTTTGGGTACTTTTTCCCTGCAATTTCAAAAAAAAAAAAAAATCATGTTTTCATTCATTCTTTTTTGGTACTGCAAATTTTTGCAGCATTTAATTTTTTTTAGTGGTCATTGTACCTTCTAACAGCTATTTCGTCTTTACAAGACATATACGTTTCTTTTTCCTTTTTAAATTTTGAATAACTTTATTGATGACTCATACAGATAAGTTATGCCAAGATGCCACTGGAGGAGAGAGCCTTTAGGTTCAAATTCCTCCAAGAACCGTTTTGCTTGAGACATGATTACCAGCTATTATGTTGATATAAATATATGAAAGGATTGCTATGAACCAAGCTTCCTTCTCCCCCCCCCCCCTATCCCGCCAAAAAAAGAAAAAATATTCTCGTTAAGCCACTGTTGCACACGCAGCAACATTTTTTTTTCTATTGATTATAGAAATGGCAGTAATTTTTGTTTTTGTTCTGTGATTTTTCAGAATTGAAAAAAATATTATGAATTTAAGTTTTTTTTTCTTGGCTTTGGCTCATCCTTATAGCTTTATTCATTTTATAGCAATTTCAATTTTTTTCCTGTTCTCTTTTACAGCAATGAATTTAGTAAAGCAGTGGCGGAAGAGTACCTAAAATTCTTTGATTTCATCGGAGATGGCTTAGATGTTGCTCTTAGAAAATTTTTGAACCAGTTTTGCCTTGTTGGAGAAACACAGGAAAGAGAAAGAGTTCTTGTTCATTTTTCTAAACGTTTTCTTGATTGCAATCCGAACTGTTTCAAGTCCCAAGGTAGGTTTCTGATAAAATACCTCACTTTACTTTAATTTACGATCCTGTTATATTTTCCAATTTTAATATTTTGTTAACTGCTATACTAATACAGAAAATATTCTTCCGTTATGACAGTCAGTGGCAGATTTACAGAATTCGGGGCTCATCGCTATGCATTTTTGTAATGCCCGTTGTCTATCATAAAACTATGTAAAATACTTACCATGTGCTTTTTCAAATCTTCTGCAAGGACCGTAGGGTCATGAGTCTCCTTGAAATTGCGACATGGTAAATATGCCAATGGCCGTTGATAACAGTAGTTAAGTTCAAATAAAAAATTGACGAGAAAAGTGTTATTACTGCAACAATATGTAAGCAGTTGTATATTTATATTAATTAAATCAAAGCTATCTGTCAGACGCGATGTAAGTTGATTAGTTTTGTAAGGATATTCCGGGTTGGTTTTGTGGTGATTATTATTAGACTGAGGTTTCACATTGTGTTAAAAACATGACTAAATGAGAAGAATAAATTTTTTTTGGAATCGGGTGTTGCATTACGATTACATTAATTAACTAACAAACACTTGTTTAAACAGCAAATAGAAAGGGGATTACTAATCACAGCTTGATGGCTTTGGTGAACAGTATGTTTTGTTAAATTGAATACAATTCTTCATCTCTTAATCTAATTTATTCTTAACCCTAAAAGTACAGTGTATTTTTATCAAATTATTTTTGTTGTAGCTTATAATATCTCCCGCTTTTTCTTAAAGGGTTAGTGAATTAAATTTATTCTGGTTGACACACTTTAAATGCTCTGATTTTTTATATTCTGTAAGATAGCCATTTTGTGCTGATATATATTTATGTTCAAAATGCCTACATCAAGTAGGGGATTAGTTATCAGACCTGCACCATTGAAACTGATTTTTATGTTTACTTTTTCATTTCCTTATTCCCAAATTTTGTACTTCTAGATGCTGTTCATACTTTGACTTGTGCCCTCATGCTTTTAAATTCTGATTTACATGGAGAGGTAAACTTAATTTTTTTAAGTAATAGTAAAATTTTAAGAAAATAATCATATCTGTTAGTAATGTTATTGAAGCTCTAAATTTCAAGTATGATGTGTATGGTAATACACAGTATTACAAAATGTTCTAAAATACTTTTATAATACATATAAATTGTTTTATGCTCAAAATTACATTGTTCATGAAGATCTATTCAAATGTGATATTAATATGCTAATCACTGAATTAAATCTATCAGGAACTAAATTGAAAAGTAGTAAGTAGTCCTTTTATTTTAATGATAATAGCGATGATTTTGTTTTTGTTATTGTATCCGACTTTCAAATCCATTAGTTACAAAATTTTATATAAACTTTATGATCATATAAACTTTATTATATGTTACTTTTTAATTTCTGACAATGGCCATGATATGTTTCTTCCTATCTATCCATCATTTAAATTCGTTTTCACATAATTCAAACATTCAAGGCAAAGTGAAAAACAAGACCAAGCTAACTTCGAGCAGCTTTATTTATTTAGCATTCAATAAACATTCCAGAAATTTCTACTTTAGAACGTAGATGTTTTTCATTCAAAAACATTCCAATACATTCAAATGGTCTTCTGTTTTCATGTTAGGTTCGAAATATCGCCAAAGAAATTATTCTTGCCAAATTCGGAGCCAAAGAAAATTTACCAATAATGATGCTAACAGCGATATTTTTAAAATTTCTCCCCAATCCCATTCACACAATCTTAAATGGTGCATAGCAGGCAGTCAACATGCAGGTAAAGTTTCAAAAGGTACGATAATTTTGAATGAAAATTGATGGATAAAAGTCAATATTAACAAGATTACAACAAATTAAACACAAAAGAACAGAAAAATAACAACTATTTCGAAATTTGTAACATTACTATTGACCTGAAATATTTTCAATGATTGTAATTAGCATGTTTTACAAGCACAAAAAGCTGAGCTTACTCAGTTAAATTTTTGATTAATGTATTTCTCCGTGTATGTATATCCTCAATATATTTTTGTTGACTAATTAAAAAAATATAATTACTTTTTTAGAAAAAAAAATTTTGCAAAATATTTGAAAAGCAATCAAAACGCTCACCTAAAGTAATAAAAACACTTGATTGTAAGCAACCTTTGATTGTAAACTTTTCATTGTAGATTTTATGTAGTTGTTAAATTTATATGAAATTTAGTTTTGTACACTTTATGAACTTAGTTATTCATCAGTTCATTAAAATGGGAATGGCTGAATTAAAATCCCTTAAAGCTGAGGCTGTGAGCTTAATAATGTTCATTGTCAAAGTTCATTGGCCATATATGTTTCTTAATAAATTAAACAAACTTCGTTCAGATGTGTAGTACAATGTTCTGAATTAATATTTTTTAAAAATATACCTGTGCAGAGAGGAATCATGATTTTTAATTGTAACATAGTTTTATTATTGAACTTAATATTTTAAGAAATATGTTCCATAAAATTGTGGAACATGTTGAAAATAAGTCATCAGTCAAAATAATGAAGGTTGTAAGAAATGCAAATGAGTTTAATAACTCATTTGCATTCCTTGCAACAATTAGCAGCTTCTTCAACAGTCTAAGCTGTTGTGTAGAAAATCATTGAATTTTTTTCTATTGAAAATTTTTTTACCTGATTTGAAAGTTTATATTAATTACTTATTACTAAACTAGAATCTTACATTTTTTTAGAATTTAAGAAGAAAAATGGTTTGTGGTGAATTTATTGAAAATTTAGCAGAACTAAATGATGGAGAAAATTTCCCTAAGGATGTATTAAAAGCTCTTTATCATTCAATTAAATCTCATCCCTTAGAATGGGCAACGTAAGTATTACCATAATTTCTATAATTCATACTTTGATAATATTTATGAGTCCACATTGTAAGTTAGATATACTAATTGACAGTGTTAAAAGATTGTTTTTTCTTGCTTTTAGCTTTTTTTCTTTGCATTTCCTTATGTATTTTTGTACAGGATGGTTCAGAAACAAGTTCCGTACTTTAAAATGACATAATAGCAAAATACAGTGAAATCTGTGTATAACGATACTGTACATAACGATAAACCTGCCAATTACGATATTTTGGTTTGGTCCCAGCCAACTTCTCATCTACTCAATGCATTTTGAACCTGTGTACAACGATAGTTATTTTCTAACAAAACCTGTCTACAACAATAATTTTTCTTCTTGGAAAGCTAACTCTGAAACATTCTTTTTCAACTTAAGTATTTCACTGTAGTAAGAGATATAAAGGTGAAATAAGTTCCATGTTGGACGGACAGGTCTGAATTTTTTCATACATTGGTTTTGAAAAGTAGTTCAAAGATTGGTCGCTGCAAAACACTGCAGTCAAATGTATTTGAACTAGTAGGAAAGATGTTTATTGAAGAGAGATCAAATCTCACTGCAGTGGGTTCGATGTAGCCACGTTTCATAGCAGTGACATGACACAACCAAAGGACAAAGCTCAAAGTCACAGGCCTGTACTGAGACTGATGCCTATGTGCCTCAAACATTGCAGCAGGTGACTTTGAACTATACCCACCCATTTCCTCGTATTACTGCCAACAAGCACTTTTCTGCATTATTTAGTAGGCACTTGGAATACAGCGCCCTCTTTGGTCAAACCTTTGATTTATTATGAGGAAACATTGTGTAGCAATAAACTTCAGACCTGTCTGTTCAACATACCACTCGTTTCATCTTTCTATCTCTCACTGTTTTGCTGTTGTTTCACTTCAAAGCAGCGGAGTTCTTCCTGAAACTCCCTGTGTGTACATCTGTTGTCTAATATATCCTAGTTTAATTCAAACCTATGCAATTTTTAAAGCACCAATATGTTGTGCTACTTTCTGCATTAAATTCAGCATTTTTTTAATCAGATAAATTTTGTCTAAATATAAAGCATACTTTATTTTAACTTTTGATTCATGATATTTTGTATGGAGAATAAATGCATAATACTTTTTTTCCCCTTTATTTAGTGATCAGGAAGATGACAAAAAGAATGCTTCGAAAGACAAATCTTCATCAAACGACTATCGGCAAAATTTTATTGGCCATAACCCATTTTTAGAGGTATTATGTTATTCATATTTGTATGATATAAACCCAACACATTTAAAGGAAAAAATTCTGTGTATATTACGTCAAATAGCATGAAATATATCTTGTACATTTGCTATATTACACAACCTAATTGAAAACAGGTATCTAAATCTGTTGTAATTTTGCTAAATTTTGTTGTGGTTGTATTTAATTTCTTGTCGTTATCCTTTTATGTGTTATAACATAGAGGATTCCTTTTAATCATATTGTGGTATTTAAAAGTTGCTTTTGTGGCTAATCATATTTTACATGTAAATCCAATATAATATTCTAATGGAAATGTTAGAAAATAATAATTTTTCTGTTTCAAATTTCTTCTATTTCATCCTTAGTAAATCCTGCATTATTATAGTCTTTTCTAATTTAGCAAATTACAAAACTTGCTGTTAAGTCATTATCTGCTGGCCGCCTTGCCTAATGGTCTGAGAAGTCTGACTAGGATAGGGTTGTCTGGTGTCCAGATCCCAGTTGCTTGGGCATGGGTGTACTTTCCCGATCTTCTGTCCTTGTCCTATTTCTGTATGAATGTGTCTTGTGAGTTGCTGCTTACCCTATAAATGGTTCCTTATGGCAGGTGTGTCGAGCTGAAATGAACTTCCACTTTAATGATGCTCGTAAAAACGGAAGTAGTACCTATTCTGCCTTAATTCGATTTCTGCCTTTCAATTTTTTTCCAAAAATATCTAAACTTCAAGCCTCTTGCCGGAGCAAAAGGCATTAACTCAGAGTCAAGAAATTTTGCTCAGTAATGTCATTTCATTTCATTTCATTTCACCCT
This sequence comes from Uloborus plumipes, assembly GCA_038373865.1. Taxonomy (NCBI): domain Eukaryota; kingdom Metazoa; phylum Arthropoda; class Arachnida; order Araneae; family Uloboridae; genus Uloborus; species Uloborus plumipes. The sequence continues at coordinate 73,762 of JAXGGA010004306.1, forward strand.
CCAGGGTCCCCCGTACCTACCAGCTTAGTGGTTTAACCGAGATAGGGCCCTGAAGAGCGCTCTGTTCTTAATTTTGCTCAGTAATGTCAATGGTGTTAGGGAGTCACAAAATTTCCTCACTAAGGCCAAGTGCTCTGTAGAAATTTGATTTTTTAAGCCAACCCTATTAAGTAACCATTCATGTGAATATATGATAAAAAAAAAAGCTTGTTATTCCCAATCCTTCCTGGGTTTTCTAATTTTCAAAAGTAGTAAAATATGAGATTTTCTTCTCAAACTTTGACGTTGAAAAAATAAGTATGTTTTAAAATATGAAATTGATTGATATCATATATAAAAAGATGTCTTTTTAGCTTTCCAATGAGCTATGTTTGAGCTCAAAATCTTTGATAGAAAAAAGTTATCTCTACTAATAATAAAGCTGAAGGTGGTTCTGTCTATCCTTCTTTCTTTCTGTCTGTCTGTCACGCGCGTAGCGCCAAAACCGTTCGGTCGATTTTCATGCCACTTGGCACAAAATTAGTTTGTAGCATGTAGTTTTGCACCTAGAAGCGATTTTTGGAAAATTCCATTTCGTTCTTTTTCTATTCGAATTCTTAGCGGAAATTCGATAAAATAGGGAAGAAATATTTCATACACATTTTCAAGTCTTATGTCATTCGAAAGCTTGAAATTTTCTGCACAAAATGAAGTTTTTTCGAAGTTTCTACGATCATCAGGAGAGCTGTAACAATTGTTTTTAGAATCCCGGAATTCAAGGCTTATCTTCAGTAAAGCAAGCCAAACGATTCTAAAATGGTTAATGAAATGAATTATTTTATCAACAGAAATCAACTTTTCATGTTGTTACCATGGTTACGTTTTTATTTCGCTTGTTTCGTTCTTTTTCCATTAATAATTTTAAAAATGTATTTGTTTTTGTAGCAATCCAAACTCCAAGCCTTATTAAAATTAGTCAAATGAAATATAATAAAATCGTGATAAGATGGCACCTGTCAATCAAATGAGAAATCGAGTCCTTTCTTTAAAAAAGGTAGAGAATGAAGAAACTGACGCATACCATTTTTGTGAGTTTAGAGATATTTTGGCGATCTGACGAGTTGTGTACACAAGAGGGAAACATTGTTAAACTAAATGAGGTCAAAAAAGAAACAACATGATAGTAAACCATTCTAAATTTATCGTCTGGCAAAACATATTTTATTTCCTTTTTTTATTTCAATATAAATTGCAGTAAATGGCTTGAGTGAATGAGTTCTCTTTTGCCTTTTTTTGTGCACCTCCCCTTGGGGTTGCATTAGAATCCCCCAAGGGGTTTTTTACCCCTTTTATGGGGTAAATCAGTGTTAATTTCAATGCAGACAGAAGTGATATGAATTGGTGCGACCACTTGGCGAAATATAGCCAAGCTTTTAGTCGCCAAGTGTTTGACGCCAATTTGGCGACATGTAGCCAAGTTGGCGGCAAATGTGGCGAAAAAATTTATTTTTTTATTTTGGTTCAATTTGGCGCTATTGGCGATATTTTGCGAAAAATCCACTGAATGATGTTAAAATCGGTGATATTTAGGAGATTAATCATTGTAAAACCTTTTTTTTTTTTTGGCATTGTTTTGTGGCAAACTAGGGATGTAAATGTTTGAATTGTTATCTTGCTCACTCCAAGCAGTATTTTAGCATTTAAGGCATCTACTAAGAAATTTACACGTAAAAGGAAGTAGTGTGGGGTCCATGCCAAATTTTTATATCATTCTTTGAAAGAATTATAGTTGAATTATAACTAAAATAGAGTTTTTTTTTTGCTATATCAATTTTTTACAAATGAATTTTTAATTTTATACCACGGGCAAAGCCGTGCGGGTACCGCTAGTAGTTCATAAAACAAAGTATCAAAATGCCCCAATTTTGCTGCTATCAACTACATAAATGGCCTACATATCAAAGGTTTTTTTTAAATAAAATATGTATATTTTTGAGGTCTGGAAAATAAAAAGAATGCACATGCAAATGTCCATCAAAATTAAAAATGGTGATGTGCACCCCATTGGTTGATTTAAAATGAAATTACCATTTGTAAATCAAGTCAATCTTTGTAAGTATCAAAGTGTTATTTAATGTATAAACAATGTTGTCCCTTATTTTTAAACATTTTGTAAAACTCAAATACACGTGAATCAGTGTATAATAAGCAATTATTCTATAAATTCCTTTTAAAATTTCATCCTATTCCTTTTATAGATATTTCATAAAGGACAATTTTATTAAGAATCGTGAATACTCTACTAAATCTAGTTAACCATGCTTTCAAATTTACTTTTTAAGAGACAAATTAGTATCTTATAATTCCTCTTTGAAAAGTGGAGGAAAGGCAAAGATAGGATTTCAAAATATTACGCTTCTTTATTAAATACAAGAATGCTAACATAAATGTAACCTATTACCGCACGGCTCTGTCATTTTTTCTATTTCATCCTTACAAAATTTAATTTTCACAGAATTTATCCCTGTTATAATCTTTGTGCATTCAGGGCATTCCATGGTAACCTATGCTACATTTCGACCAATTCTTATGCATTTAGCACCTCAGTACAGACAAATATTGTTATACAAACCTTGAATAAAAGCATTCTATGAAAATGACAGTCAAAAGCAAAATTAAAATACAAAAATATTCCATTCATTTAAATTTTAAAAAATTTAGCAGTCAAAAATAAGGCAGTAACTTACGTTACGCAAAAAGGGAATGACATAATATGCAAAATTGGTTCTGAGGCAAACTTCTGCTCTATTACAGCTGTTTTCTTGTTTAAAGAATAATTTATCAGTTCCTTACAATGCTTAGGAATTTATTTTCATGAATTAAAAAACGTATGTCCAAAATTGAAAATTATGGGAATTTTTAATTCGGTAACTCACGTTATAGTAACTTACATTACAAAATTTACTTACAAGCATATCTTTATTACAAAAAATAATGAATGAAAATTACAGCTTCATTTAGATTAAAATATTGAAAATTAACAATTATGAATTAAATTATAGAAATTTAATGCCAAACTCAATGACCAATCAAAATATTACATAATATAAGAATTTTAAATGCATACTGGCCGCTGTTATTAACATGTTCAGGTAATTCAATTTTTTGAATTGTGTGTCTTTCTTTTAATAAATTTCATCTATTGTTTCTGGTCATTTCTAATTGGTTCCAACAACAGCCATTACTTTTACTAATCGTCACAACTTAAGGATACAATGTATTTTCGTACTTCACCACACACCATTCACCAGCTTTTATCTCTGTTTTTTCTTCTTGCTCCTTAAAATACTTAACTAAACGAAATCCCACAGTTTGTCCATTTCTAGTTTTTAAATGGTCATTATCAATGTGCGGATCTTACATATTTCAATACTATCAAGAGCGACTTTCATTTAGAAATCTGTAATACCCGCATGACTTTTCTCATATCCCTTCTACAGTGCATCTTTTCTGCAAAGTGCAGTGGCATTTTAATGCAGAATAAAATATGTTTTACCTGTAAGAGATAAAATATTTTTGTATTTGTTTTTTCCAAGACATATTTTAAAACTTTAAAGCATAACAGAAGTCATTTTTGAATAATTTATAGTAAAATACCTCCTTAATATTCTAATGCAGTGATATTGTTTAGAGAGAATTAATATCGTAAAAGCCAAAAAGACACATGTAATTTATAATAGAGGTGTATTGTAATCTTATTAACAAATAGAGACGTTTTAAGAAATATGATTAATTTAAATTAAGTAAATACAGTACATTTAAAGGAATTACTTCTACTAACCACATAGGTTTATTTCACAATTTACTTTCTTTATAAACACAAGTATTTAAGTCCTACTTAGGTTACTTACATTACCTGCATATTTCGGTAACTTACGTTACACGTTTTTATTGTAGCACAAAAAATTAAATAAACAATATTTAAAAAAAAACTTTAACTATTTGTTTAATACACACTTATAAGATAGAAAATATAGCATTGTTAACATTGCATTGTTCTTTCTTTATGCACATCATGAACTTTAACATGTTTTTGATAACGTACGTTACATAGAACTGCATTTTTGAAGTTTACATAAATCACTTAATTTAAGTGAAAACATTCGCTTTAGCAATTCACAATATTGAATTAAATTGTAATAATCAATATTCTTCCTTTAAAACAGTTATCTAAAGAAAAAAATTGAAACTTACTATTATTGAAAAATTGATCATTTGCTTTACCAAAAGTTAAACATTCCATTTCCAACTTCAAAGTGCTGCCAAAACTAAAAACGCTACATTCTTGACAAAAAATTAGTATAAATAATAAACTTCTAACATTTTTAAACCAAAAAATATGCAAAACGGACGCATTACTGTAATTTCATTTTTCCAAAGCTTTTTCACACTAGCATGGAATATCCCATTTCGTATATTTTACTTCTCTAAAAACTTCAAGGCTTAAAATTTAAGGGTTGCAGCAGCCCCATAAATTCTAGTAACGAGCCGCCACTGATTATGATCAAAACTGAATTAAGACATGCGTCTTGAAGAGATTTCCATCACTGATACTTGTTGTTAGTGTTTAAAAGAAACAAGTAGTGCACTTGCACTTGGGAACAAAACTTCCTGATCATACAAAGAAATTCTTCATAAATATACCGTCTGATATTTTTGGCAGTTACATTTTTTTCTAGAAAGGTAATAGTATAAGAAGTAGGAAAAAAAAAAGTTTTTGTCATTCTGGCAACAATATTGGCTTCTGTGCATGGCTGCAAGCAGAACGCTAAAAAACATCAAGTTTTCATAGGCTGCAAAACTTTGTATGCAAGTACAAACGCCTTTATTGTTCACATCACAGAATAGTATTTTTTAATTGTGCATATATCTGAGCAATAGAGTACAAACCACATTAGAAGAGACAACATATTTTAATTGTGGCATAAAAATGAAAAAATTCTTTATAATGACATTGGATAAGGATTTGCAGGGTGAATAGAAACACTTTACTCTATTGTTCCAATTCAAACTTTTTTAAAGGAAACTACTTGAAAAATCAAGATTCTAACCCCACTTCTTCTAGTCAAGGCAAAGACAAGGATTTATTACTGTTTATCCCTTCTCGTGAGCAACTAGATTTTAGAATGACAAAAAGTTGCAGATTTCAAAAGATTTTTGCTCCAGGAGACTTCTTTTTATTTACAGGGTTATTCTAAATGATGGACCCCTTTTTAAAAATTCATATTTATTAAAGTACAAATCCGAAATGAACAATCTTTATTGCAATGGAAAGATGAAATTTCAAATTTTTTTTAGTGCAAAAATTTTTTTGAAGCTGCAAAAGATGGCGCACCAGTAGAGTTTGCACCGGATTAGATTATAATTTGATTTACTGGCGCAGCTGAGGAAAATGGCGACCGTGGACCAAAATTTTTTCTGCGTTCTTCAGTTTGTTTAAACTGCGTCACAAATTTTGCAGCGGGCATTTCGTGCCAAATTTGGAATTAAAGCCCCAACTAAAAAAAGCATAAGCAGTTAAAAGCATAAGCAGTTAAAAGCAAAAGCATAAAAAGGTTTAAGCAGTTTCAAAAGACTGGTAGTGTTTGTAAAAGGAAAAGCAGAGGAAGACCGCCTGTGTCACAAGAAGAAGTCACACGTGTGGTGAGAAGAAGTCAGCACGCGGTGGACACATTGAACATTTGTGATTATATATGAAAAAAAATTTCAAACCTACACTTTCCGTTGATATAAAGAATGTTAAATTTAGTTGAAAACTTTAATAAATATGAATTTTTAAAAAGGGGTCCATCATTTAGAATAACCCTGTAAAATACTTGGAGGAAAGTCATATAAACTTTGTGTAGCAAAAATCCAGCCCACAGACAGTGATGAATAAGTGAGAAAATCTTACTGGACAATCCCTGAAACCCAGAGATTTCAAGAAACTAAAGAAACGGCAGAGTTCATCCCAGATGATGTTATGAAAAAACTTAAGCCAAGCCACAATTACTTGTTTTAAGGACAAGTGCATATTTGTGGACGACATGAGTGACTTCCATTTATGTTAAATCTTTGTATTTCAATTCAAAAGCATTTCTTAAAATTATTTTTAGTTTTTCATAAGTTCAAAATTATTTTGAATTTGGACAAATTATAAACGTTTACTGGTGTCGAAATTAAACTTTTATTTGATAGTAACTATCTGTTCTTATTCTCCCCCATCAATATTACTCATGGTTGTGAGGCCTATTGCAGGTTAAACCAAAAAAACAGAAATTTTAACATGCGTTGCGATTGACCCTTATCAGCGAGGTGATTCAGAACATCCATAATTTCCTATATCTATAAATAATAACTATTCAAAATGTTTTGTCTTTGCTTGGAATATCAAAAGTAAAGCAAGACCGAAGTTTTTAACCAAAAAATCAAATTGAAAAAAAATCTTTTAACTGCTTCTTTTACAATCCTAGCTTAAAAGTGTACCGATTCACCCCATTTTACGGTAATAGTTTTATCATGAACATTTTTCATATTTTGACTAAATAGTATTTGTCATTGTATAGAATGCCTAGTCATTATATACAATGCCTGGGGAAAGTATATGTAATAATGCTCAGGTTTGTTTAAAAAGGTCTGTCATTATATAAACTGCATAGTCATTCTATAGAATGCTAGCATTTCATACTTGCTGGTAATGTTTGCAGTTGAAAAACAATGTTGAAGCCTTCGATTCAGAAGAAGAAACAAGTGGGGTTGTTACCAGCAACGTATGGTTAGTGTAAGAACTTGAATTAGCTTTTGAGGCAGAAGATTTTGAAGAGCTGTTTGATCACTCTTAAGAGCTCATGTATTTAGTTTTAAGTTAATTGAAAGAGATGCAGGAAAAGTTGCATAAAGATGAGAAGAAGTGTCAGGAGGAGAAACCTACTGAATCTGAGAAGTTTCAAATTAAGTGGTTGACCGATGTATTTTGGCTAATAGCAGAGTTTCCCAAACTTTCACTATTTGTGCACCCCTTCTATAATTTTTGTAATGCTGTCAGCCCCCTTACCTCTGCCTTATATATATATAAGGGGCCATATAAATGACTACCGCCGGTTTCTATCAATCTTGAAGCAAGATGCTGATTGCATAAATAGAGTACCATAATAATCGAGGCAGCATCAAGGCAAGATGATCTTTGCCAACATGTCAACCTCTATGCAATCCTAAGCAAGACATTTTGCTTGCTGTTACAAAATTAAAGACGTTATGTAATATGCAAATGATTTCAATTTCAGTTTCCAATTGAAATAATTATCAGCTTTGAAAAAAATATTTTATTAGTTAGTCACACAGGAAAGAAATATTTCATCTAAATCAGCTTTTTATTTTTTTTCAACAAATTTAAAGTATTTATTATTTGTCAGGTCTGTAAAGGAGTATTGTGTTATTTACACATAACTTTCTCAACATTTATATAAATAGAGTAACAGCTTATTGTTATTATTATTGTTATTATTATTATTATTATTATTATTATTGAATATTAAAATGAATGTCACACTTCTTTTTATTCCTCAGGTACCTAATCCTAATTGTGCTACAGAGTACAAGAAAGGATATGTAATGCGCAAGTGCTGCATGGATCCTAGTGGAAAGAAAAGTGAGTGGTTCTACGTGTCATCATAAAAGGAAACTATTCAGCTATGAAATTTGCTTTATTGTTATTATTGTCATTTATTTTTACTGATTTTATATTCATATGCTGTATTGTTATAATCATGATTAACATGCTGACTGTTAATAGAGTTCACTTTAAGTTCCCGACTTTGCTCTTTTCATATATATTCGAATCGTGTGTATATGTCATAATCAGGCATAAGTAGAGATATTTGGCTTCTGGAAACATGCCATAAAATCCAAACTAGCTCACTAGTATATTGGGTTCAGCCCAGCTCATAATCTACAAACTTTTTTGTTGTTTGGCAGTCAAAATGTCAAAGTCACTGATTTAAATAATTGATGTAAATCATTAATGCCCTGCTTAAAACAATCAGTTCTTTTGCTTCCATTTACTGAATTCTGCTAATAAGAACCATAACATATTTTGGAAAGAAAATTCTTAAAGCTTTTTAAAACACAATGACATTTGTAATGGTTTTACACTTTTTTCTTTTTTCTTCTAGGTTTTTTTCGAGAGTACCTCATTCTTATATTGAATTTGTATTTTTAAAAACAAATAAACAATTTCATGAACAACTTGTATGCTCTGAATTTGACGTGATAAAGTGTTTACTTGGGTTCGATCTGTTGAACTGCGTCATTAAATATCCTCTCTTTTTAACTATTAATCAAGGCAGAAAATATTCTTTCCGCTTTGCTTTAATTGAATTTGATTGTTGTATATATAGAAAAAATAGCAAGAACATTTTCTGATACTAAATAAAACCGGCTACTTCCAGAGAGCTGCTTGTCTCGTTTAGCATTGAGCTGATGGAAGGGAAAATCAGTATATTGGAAAATTTGGTTGTTAAAGGAGGCGATTGGTGTGTAAAAGTGATAGCTGTTAGACGTTAGAGGTTTCACAGCAGGGGCGGATACAAGGGAGGGGCGATGGTTGCAATCGCCCCTTCCTTGAGGGACTCTTCTCCAGCAGTTTTTAGATTTTGATGGTAACAACAGGCTATTTTATTTGATCTTTAATGATATTAAGAGAAAGGGTGGGAATTCGAGGTTCTGATCTGGAATTTTTTCGAAAAGGAAGACCAAAACATTTGTAATCAACATGTGTTAGCAAGGATGCATGGCCAAAAAAATGGGCAAGTAAAAAAAAAAAGAATCGCCCCTCCCTTGGAACATTTCTGGATCCGCCCTTGTTTCAGTGTTTAGTAAGATAAGTTCATCAACATAAAACTGCATATACCTATTGAGGTTGAAACTCCAATTGAAAGTCTAAAAGACCTTTTAACGTTTCATACATTTTATTTCATTCAAGAGCATAAATTAATTTCACAAATCATTTAACTGTAACATGACTTGCTCTGTGTGAAAAGTGCACTCTAATAATTTCTACGCCTCCCCAAATCATAGGCGGATTTACGGGGGTGCCAGGGGGTGCACCGCACCCCTAACAATTTGAATTGGGTTTTGAAAAATGTTGAAACTAAATTTATGTCATCAGGAAGCATAGTTTGGAAAATAACATGTATTTTTTCGTTGCGACACATGCAATTTAATTTACTTGAAAATGCAGTAATATACAGTTTATTGTATGTTCATCGTACATTGACAATGCAAATGAAATAGGTATTACGTATTAAGAATAACAGTATATTTATCCGTTTGAAAAAAAAAAAAACAGTGCTGCATTCTAGAATAGTTGTTTTCTATGTAATTGGGTATTTATTGGTGTATTATCAGTTTAAAACAACCATGGCTTAAAAAAAAAAAAATGTGCTATTATAATATACTTCTTCAGTAAAACCTGTTCTATAATATAAATAAAAAGCTAGCATTTTTCAGTTAAATTTGCAACATTTGGAGAAAGAGGGCCCAAAACTACCTGTTTGTCTTGGGAATGCCCCCCCCCCCCCCCACAGATCCTTTGTTTTGCTGCACCCCCAAAATTCACCGCATAAATCCGCCTATGCCCCAAATCTGATGTGGAACTCATGCAACCAACAGTAAAAACTCATGACTTTTTAAAATTTAATAGTTACCTTCATAAAATTGCTCAGGTAAAAAAAAAAAGATATTGTACACAAAGTATGTGCGCTATACCCAGTGTGACAAGAGGACATGGCTCAAAATAAAATTAATTTCACACTCTCTGCACTTTTCCCCTGAGGGTTGGCATAGTTACGGCACTATGAACTTTTTCCCCAGTTAGTTTTTGCAGCAATGGTGAAATGCTAACGGTTAAAATTGCTTTGTGCTTAAACTATTATTCAATTGAAAAATCAACGTTAATAAAGCACAACTTTATCGTAGAAATTTTTTCTTTATTTATGTATGACTTTATTATGTATGAGATTTGTTAGAAAACGTTGAGAAATGACTGAGATATGAGGATATCAATAAAAGCGTAAGACTAATTCGATAAACATAAAATAAATGAAATGCCTCAACAGTAGTGCATAAAAAAAGGATTGGAGCTATTATCTTTTGTGCGATTTTCATGGAGATGACTCAAAATTTCTAAACTTGATATGCCTATTTTATAGTAACCGAGTATAATTACAAAAAAACTAAGTTAATATTACCTTTTCAGAATTGTTTAAATGCATGACTACCATGTGAGATAATCACAATTTTGTTGGAAATTTTTTTGAGAAATTCTGAATATATTTTAGTAATTTAATTGTTCGTTTTGACATATTCTGTAGTTAACTGTTACTTATTGTTGTTTTTCAGCTCCATTGGGAAAAAGAAGTTGGAAAATGTTGTATGCCACTTTAAGGGATTTGGTTTTATATCTTCATAAGGTAAAATGGAATGTATGTTGTAGCATTCTTTAGCCGATTTTTTAAATGTAATGTTTGTGCTCTTTTTTAAATTATTTTTTTCATGAGATGCAATAAATACCTTTTTTTTGTACATTTAAAATGTGTTTGCTTAGGATGAACATGGATTTAGGAAAAATCAACTGTATGATAGTCTTCATAACTCCATCAGGATACATCATGCTTATGCAGAAAAAGCTATTGATTACACAAAGAAACAGTATGTGTTTAGGTTACACACTGCAGATCATGCAGTGTATCTGTTCCAAACCAGGTAAGCATAGTTTAAATCATACCTTGAAACAATAAAGGCAAATAATATCTGTCTGGATGTACATTAGATTAAAAATCAGTAATTGAATAAAGGGTATCATGACTTTTTATGCCCAAGTAGTATAAAAATGTTTCACATCAAGTTGTCAACTGCTGCACCTGAGCCAGGGATAAGGGTTCACTATATGTAATACGCTGCCAGCTCGGTTACACCATCTAAAGACTGCAGTTTCATGCTTATTAGAACTCATCCGTTTGGAATAGACAGTAACCACGCTGGAGACTAAAAGCCCCAAATAAGCAGGTAGCTAAGGCAAAATTAGCATACCTGCAATAGAATGCAGCAATCTTATGCTTCAACTTGTAGATTGAAGACAAAACCTGGGTATTAAGCAGTAAGTTTCTGACCCTAAGCCAGGGCTAAAGCAGAATTATATGTAATACACTGGCACCTCTGTTGTACCACCCCTGGACTGCAGTTTCATTCTTAATAGAGCTTATCAGTCTGGAATAGGCAATAACCTTTCTCGTCATTTGACATAATGTTACTGGTAATGCTGACTTTGCAAAACTATGTCTTGTTACAAGACGGTTCAGCAATGTTGCAAAATAGTTTCGTGCCACCATTTGTCAAACGTTTTTGAAATGCAGTATTAACAATTTTTGAAACATTACATAAGCATTTATTTGAAACGTTTTATAATGTTGCAGTAGTATGACTTTTCAACATTATTGTTTATCAGGCCTTATAAAAAAATTTCCTGATACAATAAAATTTGCTTTTAGCAATAAATTTAAAAATAGTTGTTTAACAGTTAACATCTTGGGAAAAAATGTACAATGATATTTCTCTTTCGTAAATATGTTTGCAATAACTGTCTCTTTAAGTCTATAACACTAACACTCCTTATTAACCCTATGTAGAATTTTTAAACTTATGGTTATCACAGCTGTTCATCAAAAAAAAAAAAAAGAAATTAAAAAGTACTGCACATTTTCTACAACATGCTGATTTTTCACAAGATTTTTTTCGGAAAATTATTTTGTTAAAAATAAGTTTTATTTATTTACAGTTTCTATTTCGAGAAATTTTTATCAAGACCAAAAAAAAAACAAACAAACAATATTTTTAAAAAGTTGTGCTGTTGCAAAATTTCAAAGATTTGAGATTAAAATTTGGTTTTTTTCCTTCTTTTTATACCAGGGATGCACCAATTAATCAGCCACTTTACCGTTTATTAATAATCGGCGAAATTGGGCCGATTAATCGGCAGAAAATCAAATATTATTCTTTAAAGTATACCTTCACTAAGAAACTATGATGAATAATTTTATTAACAGTAATAAAAATCCTCATAGTTGATATAAAGTTTTTTTTAAATTAAGTCTCCTACTTTGAATAGATGTACAAACACATAGACAATGTTGCGACACATTTTTCATGTGGCGATAGTTTTTTCCTTAGCACAAGGCTTTTAGATAACCTCTAATTTTCAAGGAATATAAGTATTGAATTAAATTGTTACTAATTATTAAAAAATATGGATTGAAAGTACTCCTAAATTAGAATGCTCACCACAGACTCCCCCTCCCCCCCCCTTTTTAAAAAAAAATTTTATGTCCAATTAACATAACTAACAATGTGTTAATAATATTATTGGCAATAACATGAAAATTGCTTCTAAGAAATTTGATAAAATATCGAAATTATTTTGTGAAAACTAGGAAAATGGAAAAAAAACCTTCTCTCAGAAATAAATTACTTACTATTTCTAAACTTGGAATTGTATAAGAGAGAAAAATCAGTGATGGTAAAATTGGTAGTAGGAAAACAATCAAAATTATCATTAATCGGCACAACCCATTAATCGGTAATCGGCCAATTTGCTTATTGGTGCATCCCTAGTTTATACTAATCATTTTCATTGCTAAATAATACAGTGAGTACTTTACTTTTATTGTTGCTGTGTTTATTTAAATAAAATAAAATTTTAAAATATTTTAAAAAACTACTACACTAGTGCAATATACTGCCAACTCGGTTATTTCCATCCATGGACTGCAGTTTCATGCTTATTATGTACTCATCAGCATGGAATAAGAAAGCAACCGAGTTGGAGGCAAAGAAACCTCTTATAGAGCAAAAAGAGCCATAAAAAAACTGGTGACTAATATGAAATTAGAATATCAGCGAGTGACTGCACTTGGTACAGTACAACTCGTAAAATTTAAGGCAGAGCTCGGGTATAAATAGGAAAGTTTCTTATTCCATGCTGATGAGTGCATAATAAGCACAAAACTGCAGTCCATGGATGGAATTAACCGAGTTGGCGGTGTATTGCATTTCCTGAGCCCTTGCTTAGAAGCGGTTACTCACTGCTTTATACTACACTAGTCATGCTAATTAAAGGCATTCGAATATTTTTCATACAGTTATTTTATTCATTACAATACATGACAACATTACTGATATTTTTCTCCCTTGTAACCCTCGTAAGGTAAAAATAACTGTTGGCTTTTTACAGGAGGAATTTCGATTTTGAATCAGTATGTTAACATATGGTATATCCTACCTCTAACTTATTATTTGGAGTATGTATAGAGAAAATTATCCACAAGTATAAAAATTCCCCCCATTCCTAATTCAACAAAAATGTTTAACTGAAATAACAAATTCATAATTTTTAGCAGTTGTTTTAAAAGCAGCATATTCATGTAAAAATTGCACATGTGATTGAAATTACATTTTGCATTAAAATGTCTTTTATTAGCGATTCCAAAGAACTTGTGAGCTGGGTAGATACAATAAATCTTGTTGCAGCTAGTTTATCGTCTCCTCCATTGCCCAGTGGTGTTGGATGCCAACGAAAATTCCAGAGGCCTTTGCTTCCTGTTAGCCACACAAAACTTAACTTGGTAATTAAACCATTTTTCTTATCTTCTTTTAGTACTAAATCTGTTCACTCCCAAAAATGATATTAAACCCAAAAGAGCACTTGTAATTTTTTTTAAATATTTTTAAAAATATTTTAAAATGTAAAATATCATTTTGAGTTGATGCATATAATAGATTGAAAATATTCTTAACACCTCCAATTTTCAATTTAAATAGGTGGAAAACATAACTGTTTTTTATCATTTAATCATTTAGTAACTTAATGAAACTGAGCTTCAAAGTTCTTACGAATTAGCTAATTTTTCTGTTTCTTATGCTAATTGTGTTTTACTTTCATCGATTCAAATTCCTAGTATTTTTTTTCTTTTTTCATTTTTTAAATAACAATATTTAGTGCCTTCAGTTTTTATTTATATAGCACGCAATTTTCTACAACCGAATTTCTCATGTCTGAACTTTCCCTATTCTAAACAGGAATATAAAAGTCTTTGATCATTCTTAGTTACAAGAAGAATAATTATAGCTTTTTGCTATATTCCAGTGTGACTGTAAATTATACAATTAATCATTAACTGGAAAACCCCATACAATGAACTTATACCTATGTACAATAAAACTATATATTAACATAATTTTCTTAAATTAATGTGGTAAATGTATGAAATTAATTTATTGAAAAGGGTACTAAGAAGGGCTACAAGGTTAGTAAATGGGTTTTCTAATTTAGACTACAATTCCAGACTTAGAATGCTTAATATGTATAGTCTTGAGCAAAAGAGAATTAGAGGGGACATGATTCAGTTGTTTATGTTATGGGGTTAGATTTTTGCACGGAAAGCAGGACAAGGAGTCATTGTTTTAAGCTGTTTAAAGCTCAGGCTAATCTGGAAATTCGAAAAAAATTACTATTTTAGCAGGGTAGTGGGAACTTGGAACAGCTTACCGGAAGAGGCGGTAAGGAGCAATGGAGTAGATGGCTTTAAAAGGGCCATTGATCATCATTGGGGTCTTTAATTTAACTAAGACCAGCCCTGTTGGGCCCAGAGCCTGCTGCTGGTCGTCGCATTTGTATTTGTATAAATATTTTTATAAATAGAGTCTAAATGATTTTTTCAATATCTATGTTGGTAAAATTATGCTATTTCGGGGCACAAACCAAATACAATAGTCGGGGGCGCCCCAAGCTTTAATTTTTAAGAGATGGAGAATTCTGAATTTGATGAATGAAATTCCGAAATGTGCCAAAATCTTCAAATACGAGCATACACACAGACCTTATACCATTACTTTATGAGAAAAGACAATAAGTATCACGAAAAAAAAATCGAATAATCACAAATCTCAATCAATCACAATCAACAGTCTTCAGAAGACTGACAAATATTTGAATTTTGATGCATAACAACAGGAATGTTACTTCAACAGTGAAAACAATTGATTGGATAATTTATAAATTATTAGCATATATATACACACAGATTAAAATGTATTCTGCATGACATATCATAAAATATTGCATTACAAATTAAACCATGTTGGTCATTTGACAGGCTTTTGCAACAACCAAGTTGAGTTTCATTAATCGGGTAACAAATGAATGTATAAAAAAGGAAGATTGCAGTTACACACACAATATACAAAAAAAAAAGCAAAAAATATTGCAATACTATTCCTGAATTTGCCAATTCGTCATAACGAATTTGCCGAATGATAAAAACTTTTGGGAGGTCCCAGTGACCTCCCTTCTGGGCGCTCCTGACAGTAGTATTCCTAAATCTCCCAGCAGTATAACGTGGAAACGGTTTTAACGCAGTTGCTGTTCCTCCGATATTTTATGAAATAGAAAAATCTGGATTCTTTCTTTTATGATTTCTCTATAGTCGTGCCTGTCCAACTTTTTTATGAACGATGTACTTTTGCATACTATTCCATTGAGCATATTTATCTCTGGGAATATGCATTGAAGATAACTATCCTCTAACTTCAGTTTTAATCATATTTAGGCTGTATTAATGTTTTGTTTTGTATATTTACATTTTTATTAAATGCTGTTTATTAAAATATTCGACACTCAATAAAATGTGTGACATAATTTTAGCAAATCTGAATGAGATATTTAGTTCAGGGTTTACTACTGTGTTGCATTAATGACACAAATTTACACTTGGTAAAAATTAAATTTCATTTTCCCGCAGTCATGTTTTAATGCAAGTGTAAAATCTCCAATCTCCAAGGTGGTACAGGGTTCTACTGTATTTTGCCATACCACAATTGACAGTATATTTGGTCTTTAATAAAACATCTATTCTCCTAAAGAACAGATAAACTAAGAAATAAAAAATACCATTCTTCAGAAAAGTGTGAGAAAATATTGCAACATTAATGCACATAAATTTGTAGAGACAAAGTTGGGGTTTTTATGTTGTAATACTTCCTTTTATCTAATATCTTTAAACGAGCAATCCTTGTATATATATATATATATATATATATATATATATATATATTTCGTATCTCGAAAACGGCTCTAACGATTTTGATAAAATTTTGTATTTCGATAAAGTTTTGGTTTTTGAGTTCCCTTCATCTTCGTTTTTTTCTGTAAAAACGCGAGTTTTCACAAAAAACCCTGCTTTTTTGTGCCATCATTGAAAGTTTG